>CM077148.1:179359348-179638161 GCA_039583875.1 Platanthera guangdongensis
GGGTGGGGTGGGGGGGTGTGTTGGGTGTTGTGGGTTGGGGTGGGGGGGGGGGGGGGGGGGGGGGGGGGGGTGGTGGGGGTGGGGGGGGGGGGGTGGGTGTGTGTGTGTGTGGGGTGGGGGGGGGGGGGGGGGAATGGGAGCAACTGCTCTGCGTGCCCGACCCATGCACAGTCCGCGCACACGATCCCACCATGCGCACAACCGACCGCCCGCAACCAGCCCTCTCCCTGGCCGGCGTGCCTGCAGCCGGCCTCCCGACCGGTCGGGCCGTGTCTCACACCTCATGGAGGCGGTCGCCAACACATATCCGACCTCCCCGACCGGCCACCCTGCGAACCGGCAGCCCGGCGCCGCGCCCGGCCTCCCTGCCCGGCGCGGCCGCGGCCGGCCGCGACCGTGCCTCACAGCCGCAACCCACGACCGCCCGACACACCTGCGCCTTGCCGTCCCGACCAGTCGCGACTCCCCCTCCTCCTCAGACAGCCATCCCCCACTGGGGGCTCGCCGCCCGTCAACAGACGACCCCTATCCGTCGTCGATCATCTATCTTTTATAGCCGCCATTTGTTTCACGAGTAACCCCCTGCGTAACCACCATCATGAGTGGGTGCCAATAACCAAAATAATTATGGTATGCGCGTAATAATATTATAAAAATAATTCGCGTCTTAAACTATATTAAAAATGATCCACAATTTGTAACATGGGTGGTTACAGTCTACAGATAACCACGTAACCACCTCTAGATCCTATAAATTGGACCATAGACCTCCTCTCATTCTAACTTTTGTCCTCCCAGTCTTCTCCTTGTACATTACAGAGCTCTGTCGAAATCTTCCTATGAGCCGTCTCCCTTGAAGATCTTCGAGCACTTTGAAGATTCGTAAAAGTCCCCAACGCTCCTACGTGCAAGGCGTTCTGCTAGCCTTCCTCAGTAATCCTTCTACGTGCCACCCTCCAGCACTCAGGCTCCAGACAACGACCGCGAGCGTTCTACACCACCAGAGAAGACCGACATTAAGCTTTGCGAGCGTTGGCCTGCTATCCTCCAAGCGAGTTTTATTCTCTCTCACCTCCCAAGCTTTAACAAGGAGCAGTCCGTCGTCCTTGATTTCACCAAAACCTTGTAAACAGAAGTAGTGAAGTTTGACAGACACCGTATCATTCATGTGTTTTTTTACTCTATTCACCAGTTTTCCATGTTAAAAATCTGTCTGTCCATTTCTCTATTTACTCAGTGACTGATTGCGCGCTCGACCGCTTCACGGACTAAGACGGCCAAATTTAATGCAGTCTACCGAGAGCCTCGAGCAATACGCCACACTACTGCACTATACAAGTATATATTAAACTGTAAGAAGAAAGAGAACAAGAGAGAGAAAATGTAACACCCAAGTTTTTGCTGAGGGTCAGTCTGCAGTTCTGGAAAATTTTTGGATTTCTGGAAGGAGGCACCGGCCTGCGACACGGGCGTGTCGCAGGGCGTGTCGAGGCCGTGTCGACACTCGGCCCAAGTGTCGACACTTTGTGCTCGACAGAGTGTCGAGAGTGGGGCACACGGCCTGCGACACGTGCGTGTCGCAGGGCGTGTCGAGGCCGTGTCGACACTCGGCCCAAGTGTCGACACTTTCGCTCGACAATGTGTCGAGACTAGGGCACACGGCCTGTGACACGGGCGTGTCACAGGGGTGTCCGCCTGGTCGACGATCTTCGCTCGACGTTTTTTCCGTCCGGGTGTCGACGCACAAAGCCTGTCGACGGGTGTCGAGACTTGGCACACGGCTTGGGAACACGGGCGTGTCCCAGGCCGTGTCACCTCTCGGGTTGGTGTTGGGGCCGTGTCGTTGGAGACACACGGCAGGCCACACGGCCGTGTCGCTGGGGACACGGGCGTGTCGGATTGAACACGGGCGTGTCGAATGCCCGTGTCTGATTCCAGGCGCGTCGATTTGAGACGGCGAATGAGGCACACGGCCCTGGACACGGGCGTGTGCCAGGCCGTGTTCGGCCCAGTCTTCTGTTTTCCAGGCGAATCGCAGCCATTCTTTTTCTGGTTTTGGGATCTAACGGTTCAGGCCATCTCTGGGGATTTAAGTCCGAAGTTAGGGTTGCAGATCTCACTTTTTCCAAGTCCTCTCTTTCTAAGATCTTGAGAAAACCTAGAGCAAGGAGGAAGAAGAAGAAGAACTCTTGGGCTGTAGGAAGGGTTTCGGAGCTCCGAATCGCGAGCCGAGTCCGGATCCGTGAAGCTTGGAGCGTTGCGAAGTTTTCCATCCGGCTAGTTTGTCATGGCAAGGAAGAGGAGTCGGAGGTAACGACATCTCTCCTCTCGGTCTTTAGGATGCACGTTTTAGCATCATCTAGTTTTCTTTTCTCTAATTTTTGGGCACCAAACTCTCAATGAGAGGGGTTTTGGCTTGCCAAGTTTCAAGAGGAACTTCCGGGTCGATTGAGTCCGTCCCCGGCATACTTTTGCATTAGAGATCCGCTTCGCTAGTGGATTAGGCATGGTGGGTGAAGCCGTAGTCGCGACCGTTAGTCCGACTCGGTGATGTTGCATACGAACTAGGGATTCGTAGAGATTCCGTTGCGGCAAGATGCCGTTTGTGTTGTGGTGGTGATTGTCGCGTTTGCTTGAAAAGAGTACATGTAGTCGAACCCGGACAAGGTTAGCTCCTCGTGGTGGTAGATGGTTTCCTTGACAAGGTTAGCTCCGTATGAGAATGGAGATGGTTTCCTTGGTGGACAAGGTTAGCTCCGCACGAGTTGGAGATGTTTTCCTTGGTGCGCGGGAACGCTGCGGTACAAAGAGGGATTGCGATGTGTTTAGTCTTGGTTGTGTTGTGCCAAGGCGTGGCTATGTCTCCGTGGTCGGCTGGCTATCCCGTGACATGTGCGTCATGTGTGGAGAGTGTCCCGGCGAGACTAGTCCCCTTCTGTGAGACCGACGAGAATGCCAAGCTTGGGGCAAGCCGGGCAAAGAGGCCATGAGCGGGTGGGGTCCAGCAAGGCTTCTTAGAATCGGTCAGTCTGTGGTTGTTGGAATCCTGACATGAGACGTCAGAGCTTGCAGGCAAGCCCGGGGCTAAGCCCACGAGCGGGTGGGGCCATTGGCAAGAATTCCATGTGGCGGCCTGTGCGCCGTGTGAGGGAGTTGTGTCTCCCTCAATATTTGAGGCTTTATGCCAATTGGGAAATGTGAGTACCCAACTGATGTGATGTTGTGCTAGATGCATACGGTGTAGGGTACCTTGGGTGAAGCCCGGGTGTTGCATTCATGTTGCATAGTAGGCCCTTTCTTTATATGCTCAACCAGTAGAGAACATGTTTGTTGATTGAGACATCCAAGCCTGTTTTAATGTTTTCTATTTATAGAAATTTATATTGCATATGAAGTGCTGACTTGCAGTTGGAGGGTTCCCCGGGTCCGTTAGGGGCGGCCGGGAGGAGATGTGTTGTTACACAGTTTGAGGTCAGCCTTTGCTGACCCACGTTACTAATAATTTTTACAGGGCAAGGATCGCACGCAGGAGCTAGCACGCCGGCCAAAAAGGCCTAAGCCCATGAAGTGTTTTCTCTTTTGTAGCACTACTTTTGATGATGTATGTTTGAGACTATTTTGTCCGGCTTGCATGCCGAGGTAGACTAGGAGTGCTGAGCACATTCATGTTTGATTGCACTATTTACCCTTTTTGGACAGTTGATGTAAGGCCTTAAGGCCATTTGTTTACTCTTTTGGGTTAGTGGATAACTTCTAGTTGTGCTTGGTTTTCCGCTGTGTTGTGCAAGTGTTTTGAGTTTGGGTAGCTATATCAACTTTTAATACTAAAGTTGTGGTGTTCGTATGTTGTGGGGCCCCGGCCGGACCCATATTATACGTCCATTACAGGGGAGGTGTTACAATTTGGTATCAAAGCGAGGTTTGATTCAAGGTCAGTGCGTAGAGAAGTTATCCACATAAGAGTAACGCGGGACCATGAGTGTCCTTATGTTTTAGTCTTGAGATTGGAGACTAATCCCTTATTTCTTGTCTTCCTGAAGAGTGCAAGCAACGAGGCGGGCACTTCAAGAGCAAGGGATGATCTCTCAGCGAGCAGTGCTACTGCTCCAGGTCTTTTGGCACGGGTGTAGACCCGGCCGACTTCTGCCGCATGCTTGCAGAAGCGATGGTGGCAGCTCAAGCTGCGGCAGCAGCTCAGGTGGCAGCCCCCCTGCCACACCAGATACGGCAACGGCCGTGCCAGGAGCAGAAGCCAGGCGAGTGGAGCCTTTGGCGGAGAGGTAGTTGTCGGACATGGAGACCGACACATGAAGTATTTCCTGAGTTTCCATCCCCCGTCTTTCAAGGGTGTTGGAACGCCAACAGATGCGGAGGACTGGTGGGTTCGCATTCAAGAACTGTTAAGGGCGGCAGAGACGCCAGAGGAAAAGGAAAGCTGAGTATGCGGCGTTCATGTTGGAAGGAGACGCCAAGTTGTGGTGGGTGAGCCATAGCGGCCGCCAGTTTCCGGGACGCACCCCGTCAGTGGAAGAGTTCAGGGACGCTTTTCTTAAGAGGTATATCCCAGTTTCAACTCGGTTGGCCCTGCAGAGGCAGTTTCTGCATCTAATGCAGCGAGACAAGACAGTGGATGAGTATAGTGCAAGAGTTCACCCGTTTGGGTCGTTATGCGGGAACGACAATGGCGGATGATGTAGAGAGGGATAACCTCTTCTACCAAGGGTTGAGGGAAAATCTGAGACAACCCCTCATCTCCATGAAGAGGGCGGGATTTAATGAGCTAGTTGAAGCCGCCAGGAGTTTGGAGAATGATCTGGAGCGAACCCAGCGCCGTAAGGGTTTTACTCCCAAGAGCGGGGAAGGGAAGCCTTCCCAATCTCAAGGAAAATCTGATGGGAGTAGGTGGAGGAAGAAGCCTCACACTCCCAGATCTGGTGAGAGGAGCAATTGGACGCCTGGGGGTTCCCACTCTAGGGGACCGCCGACGTGCTACAACTGCGGGAAGGTTGGGCACATAGCCCGTACTTGTCAGCAAGGGGGAGCGGGGCAAGAGTCAAAGCAGGAGCAGTCTGTGCGCTCGGCCCCAGTGCTGCAGAAAAAGGAAAGATGGCGGAGTCGAGCGCTTCTCGGTTCCAACCAGTGCAACCAAGGCTTACAACCTTGGACAACAAGAAGCGATCCGCCAAACTGATGTGGTGACAGGTATGAAGAGAATTTGAGTTTTAAACTTTGTGCTTCATCCTTTTAGACTTTGTGTGTAATGTCTATGTTGTAGGCTTCGTGTTAGTTTCCGGATACCCCGCTAGGGTATTGTTTGATACGGGAGCATCACACTCCTTTCTTGCGGAGAGCTTCATCCGGAGATTAGGAGTTGAGTCTTTCTCGTCGGGAGCAGAGCTGAAAGTGCGCATGCCCAATGGGTCATCTATGACCACCGGGGCTAAAGGGCGCATTTGTTGGGAGCTTGACGGAGTTGTCTTCGCTCTGGAAGCGGCAGTGTTACCATTAGTGGAGTTCGATGTCATTTTGGGCATGAACTGGCTTGCAGAGCAGCGCGCCAGTATTGATTGCCTTTCTAAGGTGGTGACCTTAAGGAGTAAAGGGCAAGCAGAAGTCAAGTTTGAGGGCCTTGGTGGAGTGGCCTGTTCCCTGATATCGGCCATGCAGTTGGTGCGGGCGGTTAACCAGGGTGGTGTAGCGCTTGTAGCGTTACTGGAGGTTCGTCTCTCCCAACTGTCTATTGAGGAAGTGCCTGTGGTGGCAGAGTTCAAGGATGTGTTTCCGGATGAACTTCCTGGAGCGCCTCCTCGGCGGGAAATCGACTTCTCGATCGAGTTAGTGCCGGAGGCTAGACCGGTGTCACGTCCTCCATTTAGGATGGCACCAAAGGAGTTAGCGGAACTTAAGGTTCAGTTACAGGAACTGTTGGAGCAAGGGTATATTAGACCCAGTTCTTCACCGTGGAGCGCACCGGTGTTGTTTGTTAAGAAGAAAGACGGTAGCATACATGCGCCTGTGCATAGACTACCGAGAACTTAATAAGTTGACCGTCAAGAATAAATATCCGATCCCTCGGATAGACGACCTGTTTGACCAATTGGTGGGGTCAGTGGTATATTCGAAGTTGGACTTGAAGTCAGGATACTATCAGCTACGAATTCGGGATGAGGACATACCCAAAACTGCCTTTGGTACAAGGTATAGGCACTTTGATTTACGGTGATGCCGTTCGGGCTGACGAACGCACACATCGGTGTTCATGGATCTGATGAATCGGGTATTCCGGAATACTTGGATCTTTTGTGGTTGTTTTCATTGATGACATTTTGGTGTATTCCAAATCGGAAGTGGAGCATGAGACCCACTTGAGAATAGTTTTGCAAGTGTTGAGGGAGAATGAGTTGTATGCAAAATTCTCCAAATGCGAGTTTTGGTTGGAGAAGGTGGCATTTTTGGGTCACGTGATTAGTGGTGATGGGGTGGCAGTGGATCCAGCGAAGGTGGAGGCCATCAGAGATTGGCCGGTGTTAAGGACCGTGGCGGAAGTCCGAAAGTTTTCTTGGACTAGCCGGGTATTATAGGAGATTCGTGGAGAATTTCTCGAAGATAGCTCTACCCCTCACCTCTCTCACTCGCAAAGACCATAAATTTGTGTGGACCCAAGAGTGCGGTCAAGCATTTGAGGCCCTAAAGGAGAGGCTTATGATGGCTCCGATCTTGAGTTTACCGCAAGGGACCGATGGATTTCAAATTTTCAGTGACGCATCAGGATGCGGTTTGAGTTGCGTGTTAGTGCAGCATGGCAAGGTGATAGCTTTTGGGTCTAGACAGCTGAAACCTCATGAGAGGAATTACCCCGTCCATGACTTGGAGTTGGCGGCGATAATCTTCGCGCTGAAAATTTGGCGGCATTATGTTTATGGCGCAAGAGTGGAGATCTTCACGGACCATAAAAGCCTGAAGTATCTCTTGGATCAAAAGGACTTGAATATGCGGCAACGCAGATGGGTTGAGTTTCTTGGAGACTACGAAGTGGCGATCAGTATACGCCGGGTAAAGCCAATGTGGTGGCGGATGCGCTGAGTAGAAAGTACTCGGGGCAAGGAAATTGGATCGAAGCTCATGATGAGCGGTTGGTTCGGGAATGGGAGTCCCTTGGATTGGAATGTGTTGCGAGAGGCGAGTCTAGCGTGGCTCGGTTGAACTGGATTGAAGTGCAAAACGACTTGTCCGATCGTATTCGGGAAGCGACTCGATTAGATGTGGAGTTTCAACCTTTTGTGTTGGAGGCTCAAACGGGTGAGAGCAGCACCTGGGAGATGATCGGGGGAATCTTGAGAAAGGATGGACGGGTTTGTGTACCGCAGTTTGGCAATCTCCGTGAGGAGTTGATGTTTGAGGCTCACTTCTCAAAGTACTCCATTCACCCGGGCAGTACAAAGATGTACTTGGATATGAAGAAATCCTTTTGGTGGCCGGGGTTGAAGCGAGATGTAGCTTTGTATGTGAGTCGTTGCCAAACATGTGCCTTGGTGAAGGCCGAATGTCAGAAACCGGGCGGGCTCCTGAAGCCCCTTCCAATTCCTGAATGGAAATTGAGGACATCTCCATGGACTTCGTGCATGGGTTGCCTAGATCGCAGCATGGGAATGACGCTATTTGGGTGATCGTGGATCGCCTAACCAAGGTGGCTCACTTCATCCCAAATCGGAAAGAGGACAGCGTGGAGAAGCTGGTGGAGTTGTATGTTCGCAACATTGTGCGACTGCACGGAATTCCTAAGAGCATAGTCAGTGATCGAGATGGACGGTTTACGTCCAAGGACTGGAGGTTGGTACAGAAAAGCTTGGGCACGAAGCTAAGGTTTAGTACGGCGTTCCATCCTCAAACTGATGGGCAAACGGAGAGAACGAACCGTACTATGGAGGACATGTTGAGGATGTGCGTTCTTGATTTTGGCAAGAGGTGGGAGGATCACCTCTTCATGGTAGAATTTGCGTACAACAACAGTTTTCAAGCTAGTATAAAGATGGCGCCTTACGAAGCTTTGTATGGGAGGCAGTGTCGAACGCCAATGTCTTGGGCAGAGGCGGGAGACACCAAACTTTTGGGAAAGGATGCGGTAGTTGACGCTTGTGAGATGGTACGGACCATCCAAGAGCGTATGAAGGTGGCACAAGACAGGCAAGCGAAATATTTTAATGCTCGTCACCGGAAGTTAGAATTTGCAGTTGGTGATTGAGTTTATCTGAAGGTCAGCCGTTCAAAGGCGTCTCGCGGATTCGCCGACTCAAGAAGTTGAGCCCGAGGTTTTTGGGGCCTTTTGAAATTGTTGAGCGGGTAGGAGAAGCAGCCTATCGTCTGGCATTGTCCGCAGATTTGAGTGGATTACATGACGTTTTCCACGTCTCCGTGTTGAGGAAAGCCTTGGTGGAGGCTAGCGTGGTGATGGAGCCGACATCGGTGCCGATTGACGAAGACTTGAGGACGCGAGTCCTTCCAATCGCTATAGAAGATTCGGAGACTCGGCAGTTGCGGAATAAAGAAGTCAAGCTCGTGAAAGTTCGTTGGGACAACTGCGGTCGTGAGGAGTTCTCGTGGGAACGAGAACAGGCCATGCTAGAAGACTATCCAGAACTATTTTTGTCAGGTACAATTTAAGTTTTGTACCCTTTCGTTTTGAAAATTTCGGGACGAAATTCTGTTAAGTGGAGGAGAGTTGTAACACCCCAGTTTTTGCTTCAGGGTCAGTCTGCAGTTCTGGAAAATTTTTAGATTTCTGGAAGGAGGCACACGGCCTGCGACACGGGCGTGTCGCAGGGCGTGTCGAGGCTGTGTCGACACTCGGCCCAAGTGTCGACACTTTGTGCTCGACAGAGTGTCGAGAGTGGGGCACACGGCCTGCGACACGGGCGTGTCGCAGGGCGTGTCGAGGCCGTGTCGACACTCGGCCCAAGTGTCGACACTTTCGCTCGACAATGTGTCGAGACTAGGGCACACGGCCTGTGACACGGGCGTGTCACAGGGCGTGTCCCGCTTGGTCGACGATCTTCGCTCGACGTTTTTCCGCGGTGTCGACACAAAGCCTGTCGACGGGTGTCGAGACTTGGCACACGGCTTGGGACACGGGCGTGTCCCAGGCCGTGTCACCTCTCGGGTTGGTGTTGGGGCCGTGTCGTTGGAGACACACGGCAGGCCACACGGCCGTGTCGCTGGGGACACGGGCGTGTCGGATTGAACACGGGCGTGTCGAATGCCCGTGTCTGATTCCAGGCGCGTCGATTTGAGACGGCGAATGAGGCACACGGCCCTGGACACGGGCGTGTGCCAGGCCGTGTTCGGCCCAGGTCTTCTGTTTTCCAGGCGAATCGCAGCCATTCTTTTTCTGGTTTTGGGATCTAACGGTTCAGGCCATCTCCTGGGGATTTAAGTCCGAAGTTAGGGTTGCAGATCCTCACTTTTTCCAAGTCCTCTCTTTCTAAGATCTTGAGAAAACCTAGAGCAAGGAGGAAGAAGAAGAACTCTTGGGCTGTAGGAAGGGTTTCGGAGCTCCGAATCGCGAGCCGAGTCCGGATCCGTGAAGCTTGGAGCGTTGCGAAGTTTTCCATCCGGCTAGTTTGTCATGGCAAGGAAGAGGAGTCGGAAGGTAACGACATCTCTCCTCTCGGTCTTTAGGATGCACGTTTTAGCATCATCTAGTTTTCTTTTCTCTAATTTTTGGGCACCAAACTCTCAAATGAGAGGGGTTTTGGCTTGCCAAGTTTCAAGAGGAACTTCCGGGTCGATTGAGTCCGTCCCCGGCATATCTTTGCATTAGAGATCCGCTTCGCTAGTGGATTAGGCATGGTGGGTGAAGCCGTAGTCGCGACCGTTAGTCCGACTCGGTGATGTTGCATACGAACTAGGGATTCGTAGAGATTTCCGTTGCGGCAAGATGCCGTTTGTGTTGTGGTGGTGATTGTCCCGTTTGCTTGAAAAGAGTACATGTAGTCGAACCCGGACAAGGTTAGCTCCTCGTGGTGGTAGATGGTTTCCTTGACAAGGTTAGCTCCGTATGAGAATGGAGATGGTTTCCTTGGTGGACAAGGTTAGCTCCGCACGAGTTGGAGATGTTTTCCTTGGTGCGCGGGAACGCTGCGGTACAAAGAGGGATTGCGATGTGTTTAGTCTTGGTTGTGTTGTGCCAAGGCGTGGCTATGTCTCCGTGGTCGGCTGGCTATCCCGTGACATGTGCGTCATGTGTGGAGAGTGTCCCGGCGAGACTAGTCCCCTTCTGTGAGACCGACGAGAATGCCAAGCTTGGGGCAAGCCCGGGCAAAGAGGCCATGAGCGGGTGGGGTCCAGCAAGGCTTCTTAGAATCAGTCAGTCTGTGGTTGTTGGAATCCTGACATGAGACGTCAGAGCTTGCAGGCAAGCCCGGGGCTAAGCCCACGAGCGGGTGGGGCCTTGGCAAGAATTCCATGTGGCGGCCTGTGCGCCGTGTGAGGGAGTTGTGTCTCCCTCAATATTTGAGGCTTTATGCCAATTGGGGAAATGTGAGTACCCAACTGATGTGATGTTGTGCTAGATGCATACGGTGTAGGGTACCTTGGGTGAAGCCCGGGTGTTGCATTCATGTTGCATAGTAGGCCCTTTCTTTATATGCTCAACCAGTAGAGAACATGTTTGTTGATTGAGACATCCAAGCCTGTTTTAATGTTTTTCTATTTATAGAAATTTATATTGCATATGAAGTGCTGACTTGCAGGTTGGAGGGTTCCCCGGGGTCCGTTAGGGGCGGCCGGGAGGAGATGTGTTGTTACACAGTTTGAGGTCAGCCTTTGCTGACCCACGTTACTAATAATTTTTACAGGGCAAGGATCGCACGCAGGAGCTAGCACGCCGGTCAAAAAGGCCTAAGCCCATGAAGTGTTTTCTCTTTTGTATCACTACTTTTTGATGATGTATGTTTGAGACTATTTTGTCCGGCTTGCATGCCGAGGTAGACTAGGAGTGCTGAGCACATTCATGTTTGATTGCACTGTTTACCCTTTTGGACAGTTGATGTAAGGCCTTAAGGCCATTTGTTTACTCTTTTGGGTTAGTGGATAACTTCTAGTTGTGCTTGGTTTTCCGCTGTGTTGTGCAAGTGTTTTGAGTTTGGGTAGCTATATCAACTTTTAATACTAAAGCTGTGGCGTTCGTATGTTGTGGGGCCCCGGCCGGACCCATATTATACGTCCATTACAGGGGAGATGTTACAGAAAATCGCCCGTAATTGTATATATTGTCAAAGTGCATGAATACATACACTTATATAGAGGTAGATAGTGATAGAAATATCTACATTTACAATGTGAGACTAAAGTAGCTATACGTGAACCAATACACATGAGCCTCCTAAATGAGCTAATTCTATTTTGTCCTTAACACTCCCCCGCAAGCTGGAGCGAACAAGTCATAAGCGCCAAGCTTGGATAGAAATTGATAGTATAAAGTCCGCGAGAGAGCCTTGGTGAAAATATCAGCAATTTGACTGGAGGTCAAGACATGTTCCTATACTATCTTCTTTGATTGAACTTTTTTTCGAACGAAGTGACAGTCAACTTCAATATGCTTTGTGCGCTCATGAAACATTGTATTCTTGGCAATATGTATGACAACTTGACTATCACAGAGCAGGGTAGCAGGAGAAGAGAGTGTGAGACCCATATCACGGAGGAGGCCCTCTAGCCAGGTGACCTCAGATACGACCGCTGTCATAGCGCGATATTCAGCCTCAGCAGACGAGCGAGCGATAACAGTCTGTTTCTTGCTGCGCCAGGTAATAAGATATTCACCGAGGTAGGTGCAAAAACCAGTGCTGGAATGTCTATCATCAGGAGACCCTGCGTAGTCCGCATCAGAGCAGACAACAAGAGATAAAGAAGACGATGACTTATAAACAAGTCCTTGTCCAGGAGCCTTCTTTAAATATCTGAGGATCCGCTCGATGGCTCGGAGATGAGAAGTCCGAGGAGTATGCATGAATCGGCTTACCACTCCAACAACGAATGAGATGTCAGGACGCGTAACTGTGACGTAGATTAGTTTTCCCACCAAGCGTCGATAATACTCTGGATTGGTCAGAACAGGGTCATTCCCAGAGTCTTGATTCGACAACTGATAAATCATGTCCATCAGAGTATCTGTAGGTTTGCATCCCGAGTAGCCCGTACTTTGTAGAAGATCTATGCAGTACTTCCGCTGAGATAAGACTAGTCCATCAGGTCTCCTTGCAACATCAAGTCCAAGGAAGTATCGCAGATTGCCCAGATCTTTTGTCTGAAAGACAGAGTTCATATGTTGTTTGATTTTCTGTATCCCGATGGTGTCGTTAATCAGAATGTCATCAACATAGACAAGAAGAAGAACTGTCTCTGTGGCTTGATGACGAGTAAAGAGAGAGAAATCTGCAGAACTCCGAGTGAATACCATCTCGTGAACTACCTTACTGAACTTATCAAACCAAACGCGAGGAGATTGTTTGAGACCATATATAGACTTTCGGAGAAGACATACACGAGATTCCCCCGTGGTCTCAAACCCAGGTGGCTAGTGCATATACAAAGTCTCCTGAAGATTGCCATTAAGAAAGACATATTTGATATCCAATTGATGAAGGGGTCAGTGGCGGTGCACAACAAGAGAGATCATAACCCGTACAATACTTAGTTTGGCCACCGGAGAAAACGTTTCGTTATAATCGAGACCATGTTGCTGAGTGAAGCCCCGAGCCACCAGACGGGCTTTGAAACGATCAATTGTTCCATCAGGAACATGTTTGATTGTAAAGACCCATTTGCAGCTAACACAAGATTGGCCAGGAGGGAGATGAACAAGGTCCCAAGTCTGATTAGCCCAGAGAGCTGCCATCTCGTCGTCCATGGTCGCACGCCAGCCCGGATGTTGTAGAGCATTTTGCAAGGAGCTAAGAAGGGAAATAGTGGAAAGAGAGAGGGCAAAAATGCGAAGAGGGGTAGAGAGGAGATGTAGGGATACATAGTTTCCCATGAGATGAGTCGTGGAGGATGGTGCCTGATCGTCAAGGCGCAGAAGAGCATCCGTAGTAGGGGGCTGCTGGCGGGCTGCAATCCTGGACGAGCGGCGAGTGTAGACACGGGTAGGTGGGGGAGGAGGAGAGGTGGTGAAGTTGGTACTGGATGAGCGAAAGAAGTGGGAGGCAGAGAGGTGACAGAAACAGCTGGACGAGGAATTGTGGGCTAAGGTGGTAGATTGGAGATGTGAGAGAAGAAACTGTCATCTTCAGCAAAGGTAACATTCGCGAAGACGATCACCTTATTGATTGTAGAAGAGTAGCAAACATACTCCTTTTGGGTACGAGAGTAGCCGACAAAGACGCATTTGGTGGCGCGGGCGGCAAGTTTGTCACTTGGTGGTCCAAGAGAGTGAACATAACAGGCGCAGCCAAAGGTGCGAGGCGTGAGAGAAAATGGGGACCGGGAAGGAAACATGAGATTGAAGGGAGAAACAAAGTTAAGAATGGAGGAGGGCATACGGTTAATGAGGTAGCAATCTGTAAAGACAGCAAAGTTCCAATATTCAACGGGAACCTGCATTTGAAGCATGAGTGACCGAGTGACATCAAGGAGATGACGATTCTTCCGCTCGTCGACACCATTCTGCTGGGGTGTGTATGCACACGAAGTTTGATGAATTATTTCAAAGTCGGTGCATAAGTTGGAGAAGCTACGACTAGTGTATTCACGAGCGTTGTCAGTGCGAAGCGTTCGTACAATAGTAGAAAATTACGTATGTATTTCAAGAATAAATGCACGGAAAACAAAAGTGAGCTCAGTATGATCACGAAGTAAATAAAGCCACGTGAGGTGTGAATAGTCATCAATGAAGGTTACAAAGTAGCGATAACCAAAAAACTGGATAGTTTATAAGGTCCTCAGATATCAGAATGAACTAAAGAAAACAGAGTACTACTCCGGTCACATACAAGGGGGAAAGAAGTACGATGCTCTTTGCCAAAGATACAAGACTCACAAGAAAATTCCTGTAAAGAGACATCAGGAAGAGACTTCTTGAGAATCTGAAGAGGAGCATGACCAAGATGACAATGTCAGTTGATGGAGGTGACAACAGAGAGTGAAGTGGGAAGAACGTCCAGGAGGTAAAGCCCGTTTGACAGCCGTCCTCTACCAATGATAGTCTGTGTTTGACGATCCTGCATGACAAAAGAAGAGGGAAAAAAGATCAGACAACAATCAAGATCTTGAGCAAACTTACTAACAGACAGTGGGTTAAAGGGAGATCCCGGAACATGAAAGACCGAGGTTAAGGAGAGTAGGAGTAAGTTGCAGATCCGTAGCTCCAGACACAGGAGTAGTATCGCCATTAGCCACCACGATAAACTTGGGATACTCAGTGTGCATGTATTGAGGAGGTTTCTGAGAGGTAATATGATGGGTGGCCCCAGAGTCCAGGATCCACTGAGAGCTGTAGGAGAGACAGGAGATACCTTCAGTAGAGAATGAAACAACCGAGCTAGAGAAACGATTGACCATGCCTTGAAGCTGCAGTATCTGTAGGTGGAGGTCATTGATATCCTTCTGAGCAGTAGAAGAGGGGTCAGTGGGAGAGGGACTCGCAGGAGCAGGAGCAGGAGCAGGAGCAGCATCAACAACATGAGCGGAAAGATGAGGAGACAAACCATGTTTGCGATAGCAGGTAGCTTCAAGGTGGCCATCACGACAACAATAAGTACACTTGCGAGTAGAACGACTGGCATGTCCCCAACCACGAGACGTGAAGTGACATCCCCGAGTAGAAGAGCCCCGACCAGACGGAGCAGGAGTAGGGAGCAGGGGCTGCTGGAGCAAAGCCAGAGAAAAGGTTGCTGGAGCCTCGGGAGGAGGTGTAACCTTAAGCACCATGGAGCAAACATCAGACATAGAGGGTGTTGTAGGAGAGGAGAGAATCTGGGCCCGGATGCTGTGAAGATGACTAGGAACATGAGCCATCATCATAGCGATCCCAACAACCTCCTTCTATGCCCGTTGAGTAGCAAGGTCGATAGAGGGAGGTTGGTGTTGTATCCAGGCCACCACCAGGGTCTGGGTCCTGACAACAAAGGAAGTTAAGTCACCAGTGGTGTCAGGGTCCAGTGACTGAAGAGCAGAGATGATGTCGAAGAGGTGTTGTAAGCTATCCCGACCAGAGTAGAGGGAGTGCAGCTCATCCCACATTTCCTTAGCGGGTTCGTAATACATTGCCGTCCGTTAAGACTCCGTGTCCATAGAGTTGAGCAACCAAGATTGTACTCGGCCGTCATCGCGGAGCCAGTCATCAGAGGGATCAGCCGGTTTGGCCAGAGTAAGGTGATGGAGTAAACCCTTAGTTTGCAGAACACGTCAAACAAAATGAGCCCATTCGACATAGTTAGCATTTCCGCTGAGAGAGATAGTGGTGATACGAAGTTCATCACGGACCTCAGAAGGCAAGGTAACAGCACGAGCGGGCAGAGAGGAGGTAGCTGTAGTGGAGTTACTGGATGCCATGGCGGACAACGACATCAGTCTGAGGTAGCGGGCAGCGGACTGAAGTGGAGCCCGCAAGAAAGAGAAGCGAGCAAGGACCCAGATGCTTGGAGCAGGTTGGGTGATTAGGACAGGTCGTGGCGACTAAGGCAGGTCGTGACGACTAGGGCAGGTCGCGGCGAGCAGATCGCGGTGATAAGGTAGAGGACCTCGGCAAAGCGCGAGATAAGATAGGCCGTGGCAGACTGGAGCAGTCCGTAAGAAGAAAAGGTTCGCAGCAGACTGGAGGAGGAACACGCAACTAACGGAAGCAAGAGCTCGCAGCGAACTGGAGCTCGCGAAGAAGAGAAGGGTTGCGACGGACTAAGAAGAAAGTCCGCGAGAAGAGAGCTCGCAGCTGGTGGGGCAGTTCGCGGTAGGTGATATCAGGAGGTCGGGAGCGAGGAGAGAGCTCATACCGGACCAGAGTAGGCAGCAGACTGCTGCAAGAGCTGGCAGCAGACTGGGGGGAGGAAGTAGCGGGCAGCGGACTGGGGAGACGGAGCGAGAATGAGCTCGCAACAATGGACTAAGAGAAGAGTCCGCGAGAAGGGAGCTCGCAGCGGACTGAAGAAAAAGAGTTGGTGGGCAGGGAATAAGTGGACCCCACAGGACATAGAAATAAGGCTATAAGAAGCCCGAGGAGGAGGATGAAACCACAGAGAGAAGAGAAAGCGGACCCAGAGAAGTCAGGCCGCGGGAGCTAGGCGGCTAAGGGAGCAGAGAGAGACGCAGGCCGCAGACAGAAACACAGGCCGCAGGCAAGTAGGGGTAGGCGGATAGAAGCCGGAGTCCGCAGGGCGCTGGCGATGAAGGTAGGCAGATAGAAGGTTGGAGTTCGCAGGAGGGGACGAATTTCCTCTGATACCATGTAAGAAGAGAGAAAAGAGGAGAGAGAAAATCGTCCGTAATTGTATATATTGTCAAAGCACATGAATACATACACTTATATAGAAGTAGATATTGAGAGAGATATCTATATTTACAATGTGAGACTAAAGTAGCTATATATGAGCCAATACACACGGGCCTCCTAAATGAGATAATTCCACTTTATCTTTAACATAAAAAATTCATCTTTTTAAACTTTTTTCCTTCCTATTTTTAATTCTTATTTAGTGTCTTCTAATTATATATTTTATAGACAACCATTATTTCTAATATTAATTTTTTTTTTTGCTGTGTGTTAATGCTCTCACGTTTTGATAAATTTAATTTGTTTTAATTCCATGATCAATTTAAATGCACACTCGATCAAAACTCGAAAAAAAGTCAATAACAAAAATTTATGAGAAAATTTGGAGAGGAAAAAAAACTATGTGAGAATTTATTTAATAGTGCACTTTGCATGAAGGCACGTTTAAATATAGATAAAACATTTAACAGTTGGGGTGTTCACGAATACAATCAAATAATTTTTTAATCAAATTCAAATTTGTCATAAAATGCATATACTCGGATTCGATAAAATATTCGGTGTCGGATTTGGATTCATAATTAAATGTTAGATTCAAATTTGGGTTCGAATCGAGATTCTGAATACGAATTTTATAATATTTAATTATATATAATATTAAAATATAATTATATATAATATTAATGTACATATTATTTTTTTTGGCGTTTATATTGGCAGCTCAGCTTTCGATATTGTCAGCCCAGCAAAATAATAAAAAACATACATAATATGACCGCTAATAGCAGCCCAAAATGCGAAACACGTGTCTTTTGAAAATATGTCTACTATATAACATTTTTAGAAGAGTAATTTTAAGTGCAAACCACTTTTGGCTACGTGCAAATCAATGTTATGTGCAAACCAATAATTTTTAAGTGCAAACCAATTTTTTAGATACAAGCTATGTGCAGACCAATTACTAGATTAGAGGCTGTCTAAGACAAAAGCAAGGTGGATGGTGAAAGATTTGCAAATTTTGATGAAAAGAAAAGCGGATCCAACGGTCATGGTGGTGGTTGCCGCGGCGATGGCGGCAATGACGACGTCGATGACGGCGGTGACGACGGCGATGGCGGCGACGATGGTGGCGATGGTGGTGGCGATGGCGGCGACGGTGACGGCGATGACGGCAGTGATGACGGTGTTGGTGGCGGTTGTCGCGGCGATGGAGGCAATGATAACGGTGGCGGCGACGGTGATGATGGTGGGTGTTCTTTCGATAATCATACCCATTGCATGGGGTGCGGCTAGCTCTCCTATTCCCGCATAGGGTAGCATAAGGAATACTTGGTTTTTTTTCCTCCTCACTCTCATCGAACAAAAAAGGAGATTTTGGTCACCCCTCCCTCGGCTCAGGCAACACAATAAGAAAAAATACGAAGAGGGTTTCACTTCTTCCTCACTCCGGCAAAAAAGTACATTTTGCAGGATATTCTGAAGTTGTGCCTGGAAGCGAGGAAGTTGATTATGATAAATGAGAGTTTTATATAAGAAGAATAGAATCAACATAATTTTGTTTGGAAAACAAAAAGAAGAAGAGCACGCCTCTCCTCTCACCTCCTCCTCCGACATCCTTTTCATCTATCCTTCGTCATCCACTATTCTGTCCTAGCTCTCACCTACTTACTCCCCCGCATCGTCCTTCGGCGGCCTTTTCTGCTCTGATTCTCCGTGCTTTTTGCCGAGTTCATTGACGACAACACGTAGGTGACGATAGAAAGGTTATGAAGTGACGAACTACGTGCAGAGGATGATCGCCGGGAGGAGAGAGAAGAGTTGCATCATATTGCTACACAAAATAATGGTTTGCACATAGCTAAAATTGGTTTGCACTTAACACACACTTTTGTAATTGAATTTGGTTTGCACATATCAGAAACTGGTTTGCACTTAACAACACTTTTTTAGAAAAAATGTTCAACATGAAAGTTGTAGACGAGATCTACAACTTTCATGTTGAACACTTTTTCTAGAAATGTAATATAGTAGGTCTAGTTTCAAAAGGCGCGGAACCCGGGGGGAACTATGCGAGTTCCGCCCGGGTTCCGCGCCTTTTGAAAATAGGCCTACTATATGATATTTTAAGAAATAATGTTCAACATAAAAGTTGTAGATCTCGTCGAGATCTACAACTTTCATGTTGAACACTTTTTCTAAAAATGTTATTTAAAAATTTATTTTTTGGGCTGTCAGTATCCATCAGGCCGCCAATAGCCATATTTTAGGCTGTCATTATCTTTGGGCTGCCAATATCCATATAGGGGCTGCCAATATAAACACCTTTTTTTTAAAATATACAAGTGACAAGCACGGGGATCCTCCCCTACGGCCAACCGCGATATTACCTCGACTGCGATAGTGCATGAGGGCCCCTGTGCCCAGCGTTGTTCTGATGCGACGACGCTCCTGCCACTCGCAAACCCCTCTAAGTATTTTACTGTGCGCTTTTCACTTATTTTTGTGGTGTGCACAACAATTTGGGACCGACATGAAAAATACATTTTTTATTGTAAGTAAAGAATTTTGTTTATATGATGGTACATTTTTTAAAATAAAAGAGTAAACACAGATTTAAAAACTGAATTAGATGGGTAAAATGAGAAAGTAAAGTTCTTGAATTAGATGGGTAAAATGAGAAAGTAAATGTTTAAACAAGGACGCTGCTATCCGCATCACAGATTTGGCTATTCGCACTGTATTTTCTCCTAATTTTTCGCATCTTTTGGAAATACGTTTTGTACATGCATTTTTAGGAAAAGTATTCAACAAGAAAGTTGTACATCTCGACGAGATCTACAACTTTCGTGTTGAATACTTTTCCTAAAAATGCATGTACAATGTGTACTTTGGAAATACACTCAGATTTCGCACCTTTTTGAAATACGCCTTGTACATGCATTTTTAGGAAAAGTGTTTAACACGAAAGTTTTAGATATCCTCGAGATCTAAAACTTTCGTGTTAAACATTTCCCCTAAAAATGCATGTACAAGACATATTTGTAAAAAATGCGAAAAATAAGAATAAAGTACGGTGCAAGTAGCCAAAACTGCGGTGCGGATAGCATCTCCCTTAAACAAATGATGTTTTTTTTTTCTTTTAATATAGTAATATATATATAGGGTGCTGATCTCATACAATAAATGCAAGTGCGCACAGTGTGAACTGAAAATCTCAGTCGTCCAATCCATTTCCTCCGCCGATGCATCCGGCGGCCCAATCGAATTCAGCGCCGCCTCCGCCGGTCGTGGGCTCGCCGGCCCCGGGCCGCCCGACTTTCGTCGACGTGGCAGTTGCTGAAGGTTTGGCGGTCGGTGGCCGGCGAGCCCATGGCAGGCGGCGGCGACGCTGGATTTGCGCACTCGCAAAATTCCGGGCGGCCGCCGCCCGCAGTGGGCTCGGCGGCCACCGACCGCCCGGGATTCGTCGACGCGGTGCACTCTGCGTATTTAGCACAGTGCACACCTGAGTAATCCCCTCTTTTTCAATAAATATATATTATATTAAAAAGAAATACCATGATGTGCCAATAAAACGAAATAAAAATCCATTCAAAAAATCTTAACGGTTCATAAAAATTTGATTAATAAGGACCATTCATCATCAACCATCAACTCAATCAGTCTGTCTTCTCATTCCCAATCTTTTTTTAAACATTCGTATCTACCTCCTTCATTAATCTTCTAACGGTTTAGAGAGAGAAATGGAGAGAGAGAGAGGAGAGAGGGAGAGAGGGCAGCGAGAGAGAGAGTGGGCTGCATGAGAGAGATGTCATTCATTTTTTTTTTGAAGAGAGAAAGAGAGGGAAAGAGAGAGTAGAGACTGAAAATTAATTTTTGGACATCAAAACGTACATTTTTTTACAAAACAATAAAAAATATTGATGCAAAATTTTTTATGATCATTTTGATTGCTCATATGTATATGTTGCGGGCGCAGCCCGCCTTGATGCGGGTGTAGCCCGCAACGACGCATGAAGCACAGACAACCCGCCGGGGGAGGGCGATGCCCGCCGGGGCCGGGCAGGTACTGTCGCGCTTGACCGTAGGGGCGGAGCCCCGTGTCGGGCACTCGTGTGTGTATCTATACTATTCTAAAAAGATATATGGTTGTCTGTCAATAGCGTTAGTTCGAAAATCGGAGAAAAAACAAGGGCCGTCAGATTACAATCTTTTGATCCAAAGCCGTTGGATCCGGGGCTGCAAATAGCGGATTAGCTTTGCACATAAAAAACACAAAAAACCTCCCCCCCATCTCTCCTAAAACCTGATCAACAAAAAATCCCCCGAAAAAAAAGTGCGGCAGCCATTTTCTTTCTCCCGGCTGGGGGCCTGCCCGGCACCCACCGACGGCCTCGCCGGCCTCTGGCGAGGCCGCCGGTGGGTGCCGGGCAGGCCACTCCCGGCCGCGAGGAAGAAAATGACTGTAGCGAACTGCAACCGTTTTCTTCATCGTGGCTTCCGGCGTAGGCGGCGGCGGCCTGCCCAGCAGCCACCGGCGGACTCGCCGGCCTCCGGCGAACCCACCGTGGGTAGCCGGGCAGGCCGCCGCCGGCTCCGCCGGCGGCCGCGATGAATAAACTGCGTGCGACACGAGCTCCAACGGGCCGGAGCCGGTGCTGCACACAGTTTTTTTTTTTTAAAAAATCAAAAATAATTAATAATAAATAAATTATTAATTTCTAATAATTTTAAAATTAATATTTTTTTAAAATTATTTAGTTTTAAAACAATTAAATTTAAAATAATGGGGGCGGGCGGCGAAGCCCGCCGTGGGGGCGGGCGGCGAAGCCCGCCGTGGGGGCGGGCGGCGAAGCCCGCCGTGGGGGCGGGCGGCGAAGCCCGCCGTGGGGGCGGGCGGCGAAGCCCGCCGTGGGGGCGGGCGAAACCCGCCTCTGCTGGTCATATACTGTCGCGCGGGACACGAGGGTCGGAGGCCCGTGCCTGTCGCTTGTGTCACTTGTGTGTGTGTATATATATATACTCTATTACTCGAAACTATTTGAAAATTATTCTAATTTGGAATTCAGATTATTTGAATTCTGAAAATATAAATTTTAATCGAATATTCAGGAATCGAATCCCAAATAATTCACAAACTCTAAAATTATACTATCTGTGAACAACCTTACTGTGACAACTAGCAGGACACTTGTCAAATTAGTAGGAATTTATTAGTGTTGAGACACTGAAAATTATTGTCCATACGTTGCTCGAAAACATCAATGCTGTGTAAGAATTTTTGCTTGAAGGTCTCAATAATTTCGAACAAGTCGCTCACCATTGTTGAAGGTTGGAACGTCAGCAAATCTGGCTAGCGGATTGTCACTTGGAACGGCGGCCAATACAACGGGTTGGCTTTGTATGATGACTAGGCCAGTGAAAATGTTGGTAGTAACAAAATCTTAATAGGAATTAGATGAAAATGCTGAGCAAGCCGAGAAGTCGCCAGAGTGCAAGTATGGAGTGGACTCTTCCTCCAATGCTTCCATTTCTTCTGCCTGGTTATTGACAGGGGCAACTTCAGCTTCTTGAGGGGGCACAGGGGAAGTGCTGCGGCGGAGGCGGCGGAGGCGGCGCAGCGACGGATCTGAGGTTGCTCGATGTGGCAGATCTTGCGTAAACAGGTATGGTTCTGTTTCAAACCAGCGGTGGCGGATGAAGAAGAAACTGATGGCGGCAGAAGAGGAAGATGTCAGCGGTGGGGCGCAACGGCATTGGCGATGCAGCGGCGATGACGGCGCTGTTACAAATCTTGTGTTTCTTGCGGCGGCGGATTTTGCAAAAATAGGAATGACTCTGTTTCAAACAACTGGCCGGCGGGGGTAGGTTGAACCCCCGGTGGTGGTGGATGAAGAAACCGCTCTTGATCAAAACTTGTTGAAGTTTGGCGGAGGATTGAGATAGCTAATGAGAGCACCAAATGTTACGATCAACGAACGCTGCTAACGCTGCTATTAGAAAATACTAAAAATGGCCTAGAGGAGGATGACTGGAGATGAGAGAGAAGACGAACGACCGGAGAAGATGCCCGGAGTTGGAAGAGATGAAGGAAGGGACGAGAAATATAGAAAAATAACAATTTTATTAATTAATTCCTCCCCATATTACAATTCATGACTCTATTTATAACACTAATAAACCCTTACTAATTTGACAGGTGTCCTGCTAGTTGTCACACGACTCAGTTGGTGATGATGAATGTGTTTGAATCCTCTTATCAAGGAGGTCTGGGTATCGAGCCCCATCCTCAACAAGCCACGACAATTATACTGGCTGCCGAAAGAGGTTGAGGTGTATGGGCAGCGACCCTGTTACGGGAGGGGGGAAAAGAAGGCCCGTTCGAGAGAGGGGAAGAGCCCCGCCGCCCGACCCTGGAGGACTGGGTATCGAGCCCAAGCCTGCCAGGCCCGACCCATAACACCTACGGAGTAGCTCCAAAGGTAACCGCCATTCCAACAATGCGGAAGAAAACTGCCCCAAAAACTGTGCTTTATACATCGGGATTCAGGGCTGATCCTCACTACCCGACCGCAGCCCGCCATACTGAGGCTCCATTTGGCGTGGCTTATCGTGGCTTATTTGTTCTGGCGATGTTGGACAAAAATGTCATTGTCATACCAAAATCTGATGCCCCAAACTAATTTCTTTCTTTTTTGGTAACGGTAATAACATTTGTCATACAAAACATACAATGATGTTTTTGTCCAACCTCACTGGAGCAAATAAACTGTAATAAGCCACACCAAAGGCAACAGATGGGCTGAGGCCGGGCGGTGCCGTCTGCGCGACCGTGGGGGATCAGCCCCGCCAAAAGCGGGGGATCGGCCCCGCCAAACGGGCCCATAACACGTGATTAATTGATGTCAAAACCCGATCATCCACCGTCAATTTGAAATCAGACGACCGTAGGGAATTCAAGTGGAATCGAGAGAGAAGGAGAGAGGCATCCGACCTGGGTAGCTGAGTCGGGTGAGGAAGAACCTTTCACCAGAATCGAGGCCGTACGAGGCGACGGCGGCGGAGCGAAATCGCCTCACGTCGGTGTAAACCACAAGGAATCGGCCGCGGGCCGCATCGATCGCGATCCCCAGCGAGGCGTTGCCGGCGACGTCATCGTCGGCGATCACAGTGCGCGCTTCGAGCTCGGAGCCGTCGGCGATTCCGGGGAGGCGGATCTCCGCTATCTGGCCCTCGAAGAAGGTGGATATCAGGAATCTGCGGCGCGGAGGATCCCATTTCGCGCACTCCCGAAGCCAGCTGCCGCTCCGGAAGCCGATCGTCCCGTCGGCGGCGGTGGCGGCGCGTTCTAGCGACGCAATTAGAGCCAGCGGTATAGCGGTGGCGAGGGCCAGCAGAATCGCAGCGCGCAGGCCACAGAACCCGCACCAGGATCTCGCCATTGCAGAGCGAGCGAGCGAGAGAGAGAGAGAGAGAGAGAGAGAGAGAGAGAGAGAGAGAGTATTGTTGTTGAAGTAGTAGTTATGGTTAGTGATCAGATTGCAGAAAATGGGATGAAAATTAGGGATGGGATGAATCAATGGGGGGAGAGAAGGCTACAACTAATTAATTATAATTAACCGAGAGCATAGTTGTTGAGATTACAGCTCATTGATTTTATTAATTATCAAAGTCACAATCATGTATTTCTATATCTATCTATATATCTCTATTATTTTATATTTCCTATTTTACCCTTGCATATTTTGATTATTTCCGAAATTCTCCCCAGTGCCACCGACGACCTCATCCGGGGGAACGGGCGAAAATTTTCGATCCGGGTCGCCGGATCAATTTTTTTATTTATTTCTGTAGTCATCTTCCCCATCCGATCACGACAATCTCGCCGACGCTCTCACAAGATTATTTTTTTCGATTCTGTGGTCATCTTCCCCATCCAGATCGCGGCATTCTCGTCGGCGACCAAGCCCAAGTTGCTTCGTTAGGTATCCGACGATGATGAAGCATCCGACGATATCAGTGAGAAGCCTGGCGTATCTGTGAGAAGCCCGAGCTCATCCGTTAGGTATCCGACGATGTTTATCCCGAGCTCCACCGTTAGGTATCCGGCGATGCTTCTGGATGATTGGTGTCTGAGGCACCCAAGATTTGTTGGGAAAGTGAGCAAACAATCCCGACCAGAGTACCTGTTTAAAAATTGAGCGAGCAACCTGTACGACCGCGTTGAGCGGTATGTAAAAGAAAACAACAATACAATGCAAAACAAATAAAGCACACAAAAAATTTTTAACGTGGAAAACTCAAACGGGTTAAAAACCACGGGACGATCAGAGTACAACCCGGAAAGCCTCCACTAAAGGTGTGTGAAAAATCACACGCACAAATTATAGGCTTTCACTCCACCGATCCACAAAGGATCTCCACTCCTCCATCACAAGCACGATCCACAAAGGATCTACACCACTACAACTAATCTCTTCCAACAAACCACACAGACACAATATCCGAAAGAGAAATACAATAAAGGTAGATAAGTCGTTACCTGGACGGATTGAACAATCCGTCCTAACGTCAAAATGACGTTCCTCCAAAGCCACGAACAAGGCGGCTATGCGCAGCCCCTCCCAAAATCAGATCAAGAGCGACGGCCTCCTTGCGGTTCCAGCAAAACTGGAAGAGGCGGCGGTCCTCTTTGGCTCCAGCAAACATGAAAAACGGCCGGTCCTCTTCGGGTCCAGCAAACAAGAACGGGCGGCCGGTCCTCTTCGGCTCCAGCGAACAAGAACGGGCGCCCGGTCCTCTTCGGCTCCAGCGAACAAGAACGGGCGCCCGGTCCTCTTCGGCTCCAGCGAACAAGAACGGGCAGCCGGCCCTCTTCGGCTCTAGCGAACAAGGAAAAAAAAGGGCGGTCGGCGGCACCTTGCGGCTTCAGCAAAACTAAAAACGGGGGGGGGGGGGGGGGGGGGGGGGGGGGGGGGGGGCGGTGAGCCTCCGGCTTCAGCAAAAAAGGACGGGGAGAAGAAAAGGAGCGGAAGGAGCGGTTTCTCCAAGCGCAATCAGAATTTTTTTGCTGGCCCTAGCCGGCTGTTACCATAAGAAAAGAGACACCAAAGTTTTTGTTTTTTTCAATATATATATGTAGACACAAGAAATAAAATCACGAGCCGCAACTAGCGCGCCCGGTGATTTCTACCGACTCGGATGGGAACCACACCCAACAAATCTCCCCCTTCACATCGAGGCGGAAGAAACCGCCAAGATGTTGACAGTTGCAAGCATAGCTTTTGCGATCCGCTCGAGGCTCAAGGTAGATTGGAATAATTGAACCGTCTTACACTGAAGAATGTTTGAGCGTACAAGCAATCACAGAAGACAAAAAACCGACATGAGGATTTTTTAAATTGAAAAACTCGTGAACATGGTGAAAAACAAGTGGTTGGATCGGTGCTGACCAAAATCACTTACATATTAAAAAACATGTTCTCACCGCCGATCGACGGGCAGAGCATGCCCTTATCATTTCACTTATTTACTAAAACACCATTTAATAAAATATTTATCTTTTCTTAATTTCAAAGTTAATAACTTTTTAGTTTCTATGTATTCTAGAAACTAGAAGCAATACTGTGTGAATTATGACTATAAATCCGCTAAGCAAACTCTAAATCTCATTTTATTTTCAATTTTCTAACATTATTCCATGTAAGTTTACTAAATTACAGGTTGCATTCCGAATCTTCTAAGGCCCCGTTTGGAAGGGGTTTTTTTACTCCTTTCCATTTTCTAGAAAACGTCACCGTCCATAATATTATGTTTGTTTTAGTGACGGATGACTTTCTAAAAAGTCAAAATAGCTCATTTTAGATAAGCTGCATTTTCCACTGATAGAGAAAAAAAAAACAATGATATAAATGGTGGCGTTTTTTAGAGAACAAAAAGGAGAAAAAAAGCTCTCCCAAATGGGGGCCTAAACTACAAAAACAGCCTCTGTAAATTTAGATTTCATAACAAACATGCACAAAAATACCCCTAGAAGAATGCGGGTTGCTCACCTCGGTCGAGTCCGACTACTCGTTGGATTGATGTTGCTTCTAGGCATGGTCCACAATATGCATGACCCATTTGCACAAAGTGGGAGTAATTGTGATATGGATGACCTCCTGAAAAGTTCCTGTACGCCGCCAGAGGCAAATCATGGCTGATCTTTCACCGTACTTGGAAGCGCGGATCAGGGCTTGCGAATCGGAAAATTTCTCGTTTGACTAGGCATGACAATGATTCAATAGATTAAAGGCTCAAATGATTGTTTTGATGCTCATGTAGAGACCTAGTCAATAAAGATTGCATCTTTTATCTTCTAGGGTTTATTATTGTGCATGGATGCCATATTGTTAATAGAGTTGAGGTTCACCGCACAAACCTAGGGTCCGTGCGACATTATGAACCGCCTTTCTTGAATGTCCCACCTCACCTACATAGCTCCCTCCACTTTTATGTCAAACACATTTTATGACAGTGTCGTATTTATCCAAACTCACAGGAGCAAAAATGCCGCACTAAGCAAACAACGAGTCGCAGTTGGGAGATACTTCTTTTTTTGAGAATTTTCTAATTAGGTCATGGATCATGTGGTTGAAGTTCATAATCAGGGTATATATGAGAGAGCTTGCTAGGCCTTTTTATTCTCTTTTTTGTTAGAACAAATAAAAATTTTGTTTCTAAATTGCCTAGAGGAAAAACAAGCACAAAATTTACTGAGTTTTTATTGGATCTAAGCTAAGATTCAAGCCAACCAAAGAATCATGAATGGCTTGGACCAAAGTTGACTTTAGTTGAGCTTAGATGGGATCAATATGGAATCAAATGAATAAGCATTTAATTGCGGAGTAAGAATGTGACGGGTCTCTGGCTCCGTTTGGCACTGTGGTGGTGGTCGTAAACACATGGGTTAAACGGTCATTCGTTAAGGATCACCTAACAAATATCATCTGTTTGAACAAAACAGAATAAACATGGTTCGATTAGATGCAACGACCCATTGTTTGAGTACAAATTGAAGTTGATTCGAGCGAACCTATAACAATGAAGTTTATATATAATCAAACAATACTACAATGACCAAATAAAATTAGAATCACATTTGATAAAATTATGACTCAAGGGTCCTTGAAACATTTAGCATATATGTGTTATGTAAGGACTTATTTCAATCATTTGTCCACCGCTCCTAACGAAAAAAATATCAGGAGCTCCCGACGTAAATTTTCTCGAGAACTTACTTGATATTATGAGTAGGCACGCTCAAATAAAATTTTGTATTCTTGAAGTCATCGAGAAGCGGATTATACCCGTCCTTGGTCTTCGTCTTCGACGGCAAGCCGAATTGTTCGATGAAGGCGGCGGTATCGAGCTGAAATGATGATGATACAACAAACGATCAACTTCGAGAATGTTTTATGGTGTCATGTCTCTATAGTTTTAGAGCAGTAAACAATCATATATATCATAACTGAATCATTTCTTTAATCTCATTACATTAAACACATGTAATTTCGAAAGTTAGAGAGGTGCAAGCTGTAATTACGCAAACTTCAAGGGGAAGTCGCGATAAATAACCCTTAAGATTAATTTGTTCATAGTTACCAAGTCCAGTGAGACTGCTCCCAAGGAGAATCTAAGAGGTCACATATGAAGCTCACTGCTTATCATTCAAATGTTGAATTAATTAAGAAGAATTAATTAAAACAAATAAAATAAAATGAATTTGATTTATTTGAAAGATGATTCTAACATTGAAATTTCTCGATTTATTAAATCTGATATATATATTTTTTAATTTGGGAGTTGCGAAAATTCAAAATCTTGGGTGCTCTGGATTGAAATATTAATAATAGATGTATTATGTGAGGAGGCTGTTGTTTGTGAGAGACACATCAAAATCGAGAGGTCAAGCCGACGGACTAGAGGAGCTCGCCGGAAACCGGGAACCAACACTAAGGATTCTAGCTTTAGAGTGGAAGCGGGGAACCAACACAGATTTAAGGCCTGTAAAACCCATCAAAGATGGCCGAGCTGTTGATCGGGGTCCGTACAGTAAATCAGAATGTCGTCGAAATATTTCGACGACAACACAAACTCAAGGATCGAAGGACTTGATTCAGTAAGCTCATAAAAATGCTTGGTCCAATGGAAAGGCCAAAAGACATCACTAGACATTCATATAGTTGTTTCTAATTCGTAAAAGAGGCGTTCCATTCATCCCCATGTTGGATTCAGATTTGATGGTAACCACTATTAAGATTAATTTTAGAAAATACCAAGGAGCCACTAAGCAAGTCGAGCATATCATCCAATCGGGGGATAGAAAAACTATATACGATAGTGATACTATTTATCGCCAGACTATTGACACACATTCGCTAAGTCCACTTTATTTGGAACTGGGTGCGCGGGGACAAAGCATGAGCATATACTTTCTTTAACATGCCCTTTCCTAATCAAGTCAGTGACCTGCGAGTGGAGCTCCTCGTATTCCTTAGGGCACATACAATAGTGGAGAAGGTGACGGATGCTAACACCACACATAAGGTCGATATAGTGATGTATGTGCCTCATGGGAGGAAGGTGGTCAGATAGTTCGCCAGGCATAATGTGTGCGAACATAGGAATAAGGGTACACACCTAACTAGGAATCTCAATGCTACTAATATTAGTATCTAAACAAGCTAAAGATGTAAAAGATCTTGCTATCCTTCATGTCATCCAGGAAATGGGTTCCAGACAGAAACATGGATACAATAGGAAATGAGATCATCGATATTGGTGGGGGTGAACTTGTTGAGTTTCGTGGGTATCAAATGCGCAACGGAAATGCATAAAATCCTACAAGATCCATACAAAACAAACTAATCAAGGAATCTAAGTTATACTTGCAATGTAACAGTAAAATCCGGTTTTGTATTGGAAGACTTTGTCAAAGACGAAGCATAGCTATCAGTATCCACAGGAATGTTTGAAACTCTCACATAGAGAGTCCAATGACTGCATGGTAGGAAGATCGTCTATCTCTGATACAAAGTACTAGCTTTGATTCAACAAAGATTGTCTCTATTTTCTCCTCTCTTCTCTCTCAATTTCTCTCCATGGTAAACCTAACATCAAGAGTAACTTCCAGTTTCGAAAATTGCAATATTTTTTTTATATTTGGAGTGTTTCAAAAAACACTAAATAAGGAGTAATGGGGATGCAGAATTCAGCCATTCGGTTCCAAAACAAAATTAGCCCCTCTTTGGTTCAAAACCGAACTACTAAAAAATTTAACATTAATTAATTCAAAATTAATTATTATCCATTAATATATTTCAGATCTTGAGTTGAATAGAAAATTTTTCTATTCAAGTACATTCTTAATATGCACCTCAATGTTTATATTAAGTTGGTAGTGACATTAATCCTTTGATTACTCCTAGATTCCAACAACACTATCACTAGATGGTGCTGAGGCCCCTCAACTGTATTGGGCATAAGACTGCTATTTTAGAGTAAAAAAACAATCTTGTGAACATCTAGCTCAAAGTAGTGAGAATTTCTCCTATTGTTGTGGGCCATGCATCTATCATATTGCCTGGGTTGAACTAAGAGAATGTGGTAGACCTATATAGTCGTGGTGTGACACCAATCTGCATCCAGTAGGTACTCCCTACAGAAAACTCAACTAGGCACTAATGGGTAATAATAAATATGGCCATAATACTAGTGACCAAGAGAGAAAATAAGGTTTTCCTAGGGGTTGTATTTTCAATTTCAGTTTTTCTACTATGCATTGAGACACTGTTTTTCATGTTTTCGTTGTCGATAATGACAGAACAAAACTGTCTTTGAATGCATGTGGTAGTGTGAAATATTTTGTCACAACCACCCTTCTTCTACAGAAACTCTCAAAGTCAAGAAATTATGTTGCAGGACACATACTAGCTGGTCAGTATGCCCCCTTCAATTTAGAGCTACCTTAACCTCTGGCTCAATTGGGTGGGCATTCAAATCGACTCCATATTTTCCGTCCCCTCAGCTTTTACAATCACTATAAACTGCCTACAAGGACAATCAAAATATTCGTGTTCTCCATCCATGCATTTTAAATAGTGAAAGGCCATGGAATACATGGAATGGCTAACTATGGGAGCCTTAAATGCGGCGCTGAGGGTGATCACATAGATATGTATATCAGTAGACTTGAGCTCACAAGTTCTTTTCAGTAGGGAGAATTCTACTCCACGGACTTTGCTAGATAGTTCCCCTAGGTCTTGATAATTGTGAAGCTAGGGATGCTCTTTAATGGAATATATCCTTATTCTGATGACGGGCCCATCATATCGTTGTCCTCATGAATATCTAGTAAAAATAGTAAGACTAGAAATTTGTGGGTATATTCATCTACAGAAAGGGGAGCATTTGGCGCACCGGTTGAGGTGTTGCCGTGCAATCTTGAGGTCACAGGTTCGAGTCTTGAAAGCAGTCTAGCAAAAATGCAGGGTAAGGTTTGCCTACATTTCACCCTTATGGTGAGATCCTTCCCCAGACCCTCGCTATGTAGGGATGCTTTGTGCACCGAGCTGCTCTTTATTCATCTACAAAAACTTTGTCTAGACAAATGTTGTGGATCCTTCAATACAAATTTTGCAGACAGTTCGGGGGGGGGGTGTCTATCAATTTTGTAGCTAGTTCTTAAACTCCACCTAGGTGGTTATAGGCATCATGCATAGATTAACGTTGCTTGCTTTAAGTGCCTCGACTAGACTACTGATTGATCCTTAAGTCTAACGGTGGCATACTCCATTTGCATGTATAGGCAGGCATATGCTTCCAAGCCAAAAAGACCGTCATGTTTTAAGAACACACCAATCCATACAACCCTAATGTTTTACGAGGGCAATATATCTAAGTTTTCGAGGATCAGGTGCTTGATTTCTGAGGTCTCGGTGTTTATCAGGAGGTGAGATGTGTTGAAGTAAACACATCTTTAGGTTTTGATGTTCTCCCCATTCCTTTTTGACCCGATTCAATAGATTGAGTTAGGATAAAAACGCCTTATCCACATCATGAGATATAGTCATCCCTCGTTGAGTCCAAGGTAGCTTGGTTTTTAACACCCTCCTCGAGCTAACACCATAAACAACCACCGTTCCAATCCCGAGAGAGTACATGTGAAGAGTTTTAACAAAAACAACTTTGATGAACAAATCAACTAGTTGGTCCCCAAAAGGCACAAACACAGTAGTAATGGTTTGGTTATGATTTTTTTACCGCACAAAATGACAATCTCTATATGTTTAGTGCTCTCATGAAAGACGGGGTTGTTGGCAATGCAGATAGCAACTTGATTATCACCTTGCAAGTTTCAGTACTCCAGAACAAGAAACCCTATATCGCCCAAAATCGATTTAACCCATATCAACTCATATGTCATAATGGTAATGGCTCGATATTCTGCTTTAACAGAAGAATGAGCAATAATATTTTGCTTCTTACTCCTCCAAAAAACAAGATTTCCACCTCCGAAGATAGAATATCCACTTGTAGATCTTCTATCTGAGGAGGAACCAACCCAATCAACATCACAGTAGTCGTGAACTTTAAGATAACCATGATTTTGATAAATAATGCCTTTTCTAGGACCCTTTTTTAAATACTTGGGATCCAAAGAGCAACATAATAGTAATGAACTTTAGGATTGTGCATAAATCGGCTAATCAATCCAACATCAATTGAGATATCGGTTTTGGTGATAGTCAGGTAAATTAACCTCCCCGTAATGTGCTGAAAGTCCAACATTCTTTCAAGATCAGGCGAATCATACTTGTGGATATCATAATTAACATCCACAGGGTTATCCACATGTTTCACTCCAAAATATCCAATGTCACTGAGATCTAAGTCTTATTTGTGTTGGCAGATCATAATCTTTCCAGCAGATTTAACAATCTCAATTCCAAGAAAATATCAAAGAAGTTCAAATTTTTTTACTTTCAAAAGTAGAGGTTAATTCTCTTTTAACAAGGGCAATGTGTTGATCATCAGTTCCGCTGATAATGATATCATCCACATGGACAACAAAAAAAAATGATATATTGCTCCTTTCTGTAGATGAAGACTGAGTGATCATAAGTACAACAAAAAAAATCCAGATTCAAGAGTTCGACACTTACCTTTCAAACCAAGCCTGAGATGATAGTTTGAAGACATAAAAAAACTTCTTTAAATGACACTCATGTCCTTTAAGAGCTTCCATGCTAAGCAGGGAGTCATGCCGATTTCTTCTTTTAATTCATTGTGAAGAAAAGTATTTTTTAACATCAAGTTAATATAAAGACCAAGACTTGTGGGCAGCAATACATAATAAAATTCTAACCGAGTTGAGTTTAGCAACAGAGGAAAACTATGACGCCACCAAATCTAAGGCGTGTCAATATTACAACATTCATTCTATTTAATTGGTGTGTAAGTATATTTAACACTAATATTGGTGTGCGTATATCAAATAGGAAGGGAGAAGTAGTGAACCGGGTAGTTCAAGGTGAGTCACGCATAAAATAAATATGTGTGGATGTCGTTCCCGGGCTACTAAATGGAGTTAAAACCAACACCGCTATTCATTTTCCTCTCCCGATCCCGCAAGAAGCGCTACAGGCGATGGACAAGCCGCATACCGCTGATCCCTCCCGAGAGCGTGTTTCTTCTCCGATTTCAGTGATTTTTCCTTCTATCGAGAGGTAATCTCTTGCTCTCCAGTCCTCTTGTTCCTTTTACAAAGATTTTACACGGATTTGAAAAGGGAGAAAACCCTAGGGTTTGATTTTTTGGATTTTCCTTAGTTCTTTTCTTCTAAAACGTTTCTGTAATGAATTATTAGGCTACAATCCATGATTTCCTTCAATATAAGTGCAACCCTAAGTACTTTGAGTGAAACCCTAGGTGTATACCTCTCTTATATAGTAAAAGCCATTGTCTAAAGGTTAGGGCATAATTAATTTAGGGCTATTAGCATGCATATATCTCAACCTTACTCGAAATGGAGTTTAATCCCTCACTATAGAATTAGGGTGTAGATTATTTCAAAGGGAATGTTATCCGTTGACTCTAACTCACTAATTGGAGGAAAGTGATTGCTCCAAATCACCCATTTGAGGTTAGAGATTGCTACCCCTCCCTAAATAAGTGAAAAACCCTAATTCAAATCTTAGGGCAGCAAAACCCGAAGCCATTAAAATATTCTTTGACCTAATTAGGTCAAGTGGAACCTATAAAAGGGGATTATGACATGCTTGACCTAATTAGAGATATCAAATTAATAGTTTTAATTGATGTTTGGAGACATCAATTTGATGTTCTTAAGGATGGTATATTATAGGAAATGACATCGCACGGAAGCAGAAGACACAATGACGGTAACAAGAACGACAAAGGAAAAGGAAAAGCCACAATGAGTTCTCACCCTTTTTATAATTGTTTTTATTTCAAATTTACATGATTATTATTCCTAAATATGTCTATACTTTATGTTGAAATGAAAAGAATCTAAATAAATCATGTAATGAAGAAAAATAAAAAGTAAATGAATAATGTAATGAAATGGGCTAAGTTAAGGGTCAACCTGTGACACACACATTTTTTGGTATGCCATATTAATTTATGTCTGAATTAAATAATAAATCATACGATGATGTGTAACGCAATTCAATTTATTACAGGTAACGTCCCCGATGATGAAAAAAGACTTAAGCAGTATTGAATCGGCGTCGCCATGAGCTGTGATTCGACGTCGTGCAAGTTATTACTATGAAAATGTTATGCTATGTTTTGTGGGCTACTTAATATATTTGTATGTATGTGATAACATGTGCTAAACATTTTGATGATATGGATGTGGACGACGCATAATATTGTTGTATGATCGCATGACTTGTTTATTTATATATATATATATATATATGTATATGTTCAAGAGTATGTTATATGTTATATGTTATATGATTGGATGATGTGGTTTAAACCTATGTGCTATTGGGTGTCTATGGGCTGGGCTGGCTGGTTTATATGCTTATTTGGGGGCTGACTTGACCGGTTCAGTCCGCTTCTTTTCATTCTAGCAGGTCTTCAGCGGTGGCATTTGTCCTGCTTTACGGGATACATCCCGATTCCCTGTTCCTGTTCCGCATTTGCGCTCCTTTCTCTGCTGCCTGGCGAAACCCGAGAGCTAGGGTTTGGTGGTTTTCTCTTTCCCACCGCCTGGTATGGTGAAATTTTACACTCCTTTTTCTTCTTCTCCCTGTATGAGCTCTAAACGCCTCTTTTTCAGCTGATTTTGGGGATTTTGGACCTTGGTTGGCTTTGGTGGGAGAAAACTTTGAATATTTGGACTTAGGTACTTGATTTTTTTTCATGATTTATACTTGTATTGGGGGAGTGTTGGTTGTAGCTTTGGTGTGCTGCGATTTATCCTCCTTTTTGGCCGGCCGTGCCCTAGTTTGGCTGCGGTTTTTGGATTTGTAGCCGGTTGTTTGGATTTTCTTTGTTGTTTCTTTATGCTGGACTGTTGGCCGGCTGGTCTAGTTGATAAATTGGACTGTTTGGGTTTTCTTTGCTGTTCCTAGTTTATATTTTGTAGCTGTTTGGACTGTTGACTGGCTGGTATAGCTAGGGTTTGGACTGCTTGGACTGTGGCCGACTGGTTTAGCGTTGGTGTGGGCTGTTTGGTATAATATCTTTGGTTATGCTATGGTTTAATTGGCATGTTTGAGTGGCCGGTTATATGAAAATTTGCATGCGTTGGCTTGAATGCGTCGGGTCGCTGTGTGAGATGCAACCTCGTGGAATAAAATATTGTTGCCTTATAAATGCATTATATCTAGACATATATTTCGAAGGATGACATCTCCAAGTAGACGCAACGTCTATTCGAGACGGGGCAAGGAAAAGGAACGAGCCACAGTGAGAATTTCTCTTTTTAATTTATGCTTTACCTAAACATTTCACTGTTATACTGAAATACCATATGTTGTAATTGCTATGAATGACCTCATATAGAAACAATCAAGCAAGAAAATATTCTGAGGGGACTAATTAAAATAAAGAACTCATCATAAAGAAAACATGTGTCGACACATGGAACTGTTAAGGGTAATATAAAGTGAATAATACTGATATTGTGTACTGAATTACCAAGCCAGTCGAGCCGAAAGGCATAAACGCGTGTTGTACGTACTGGTCTGGAGACTGATGACCCCAAAGGGGTCGGGCCCAAAGACTGAAAAATGGAATCGTGAGACTGATACAAAATTCATTTAATTACCCTTAATAGTTCCTATATGAAAACACAAAATATTGTATTACAGTTTACTGTTTATGATTTCTTATACCCTTTACGGAAACAATACTGTTAGTTTATATTGATTTGACTGCACTACGGATTACAGAACATGTGCTAAATTGTTTCATTAATGATGATAACATTTATTGAACATGTTATATGTTTGCTTATTTAATTGTAACAGTAATTGTTTCTTATAATTTTTATACAACTGCACAGCAGATTAAAAAGGTAAATTTTCACTTAGTCTTTATGCAAGACTAACAGTTGTATTCTCTAAATTTTTAGGAACCGGAAAGCCAGCGACCGGTCGTTATTAGAGCTCAGGTAGAAATTTACTGATTTATTTCTTTTCTCTCCTTGCTGTATAGATAACTATAGCATGTTATGTAACAGATGTGTATGATACTTACTCGTTATGAAATGCATATGTATATTTCCGCTGTACCTGATTATATATGCAAATAGTTATATTGTTAATTGTGGCGGACAAACGGGCCATTACAATTTAGTGGTATCAGAGCCAGATTTTCAACTGAACCTTGGCCATAACGAGTATGTATTATTGTCAGTAATTCCATCTAAGTGTGATTTCGATGGATGCTCAGGAAGCCCAAGAGGCAATGTCTGAGGGCAGTGCATCGGGGCAGGCCCAGCAAGAGCTGCTGCAAACAATACACTCACAGGCAGAGCAACAGACACCGCCACAGCTAATGGATCTGACACGGATGTTGGCAAAGACTATTAAAATGGTTCGAGATGTGCCGCCTCCACCAGCACCGGAAGTGGCAGGACCGTCACAGCAGAGGCAGTTGGATGTCGATTTAAAACAATTCCTGGAGTTGAAGCCACCAGTGTTTCGGGGAGGGTTATCGCCCTTGGAAACAGAGGATTGGATCTCACGCATTGAGACAATACTGGAAGTCATGCTTTGTCCAGATGAACGGAAAGTGGGTTTGGTCACGTTTTTACTGGAAGGAGAAGCGAAGCGGTGGTGGCTGAATGTGTGTGGCAGACTGGCGGGCCGCGCACAAGCAAGTATTCCGTGGGCCACTTTCATTCAAGCATTTACCAATTGGTTTGTCCCAGAATCAGAAAAGAAGTTATTACAGGATAAGTTTTTGCGGTTGGTACATGGTTCTCGATCAGTCTTGGAATATGAAACAGAGTTCGCCAATTTAGCGTTTTATGCAGAGGCATTTGTGCCTAATGAGAGAGAAAGATGCCGACGCTTCCAGGAAGGACTGCGAGATAGTATCCGTTCGATTCTGATACCGATGGAGATCACAGACTACAGGGCTTTGGTGAATAAAGCCCGTTTGATGGAAATTGATGCGGAGAAAACGCAGAAGCGAAGGGACTTTGCGAAGAAAAGATCGACGTGGTCGTCTTCCAGTAAGGAGTCCTCGAGCAAGACGAGCACATCAGGGAAGTCAAGTGATTCAGGAAAGCGGCCCCGTCCCATTGAAAGTAGTGACAGTGCACCCGCAGTTGAGCAACGATGTGGCAAGTGTGGCAAAAGCCACAAGGGGCAGTGTCTAGTGGGAAGCAACGTTTGCTACTTGTGCCGTCAGCCTGAGCATCGACAGAGGGAGTGCCCTCGTAACTGAGAAGGACAAAGAGCAGCACAACAGTTTCCAGTGCCACAAGGCCAGAGGTTGTATCTGATGGGTCGTGCTACAGGAGGTGAGTACGCAGCCTCAACTTCTACTTCAGTGCCAGCAGGAGCATATATAGAAGAACGTCAAGAACAAGAACGCCGAGTGCAGTCACGGGTGTTCAATCTTAATCAGCAAGAGGCAAAGGCGGATGACACCGTTGTGACAGGTATTATCCCTATCAGCAACTATTTAGTTAAACTGTTATTTGATACGGGAGCAAGTCATTCTTTTATTTCTACAACAATATTGAATGCAATTGCGGCAAAATTATACCGGGTACAAGAGGTTCTGCACGTTACCTTACCAAATAACCAGATACTCACTGCACAACAACGAGTAATCATTACGTTTGCCCTGAATGATAAGCTATTTACCACAGACTTAGTGGTTCTTCCACTGACCGAGTTTGATATTATTTTGGGCATGTACTGGTTAACCCAACAGGAGGCAGTGATTGACTGTAAGACCAAAGAAGTATCAGTGAAGTGTGCAGATCAAAGCAAAATTACATACCGAGGATTAGGTGAAGTGTCGAAAATGCTAATATCTGCAATGAAAGCGCTTTCACAAATTCAGAAGGACGGTAAAGTTATTCTGGTAATGGTGAAAGGACCTCCAGAAGAAAAGAAAGACATTACGACGATTCCGGTCGTATGTGAATTTCAAGAGTTATTCCCGGAAAAGTTAGTTGGACTCCCTCCAAATAGGGAAATTGAATTTGAAATCAACCTCGAGCAGGGGGCTAGACCAGTGGCAAAGTCACCATATCGAATGACGCCAAAGGAATTGGCAGAATTGAAAGTGCAGCTACAGGAATTGATTGATAAAAATTTCATTCGCCCGAGTTCCTCCCCGTGGGGTGCCCCCGTATTGTTTGTAAAAAAGAAAGAAGAAACGTTACGCCTGTGCGTAGATTATCGTGAACTCAATAAGTTGACTGTAAAGAATAAATATCCTCTCCCTCGTATAGAGGATTTATTCGACCAACTTGTCAACGCCAGAGTGTTCTCTAAGTTGGATTTGCGATCTGGTTACCACCAGCTAAGGATAAAAGAAGAAGATATTTTCAAAACTGCGTTCAGTACCAGATATGGTCACTATGAGTTTATGGTTATACCGTTTGGGCTAACCAATGCACCAACAGCATTTATGGATCTGATGAATCGAGTCTTTAAAGATTATTTGGACCGATTCGTGATTGTGTTCATTGACGATATACTGATTTACTCCCCATCAGAAGAAGAACACGCTTGGCATCTGCGATTGACCTTGCAAACATTGAAAGAACATCAATTGTATGCCAAATTTTCAAAATGTGAATTTTGGTTGAGAAAAGTGTCTTTCCTCGGACACGTGATAACGGAACAGGGTTTGGCTGTAGGCCCCGCAAAGATTGAGTCTATCCTCAGTTGGCCGCAACCGACAACAGTGACGGAAGTACGGAATTTCCTGGGTTTAGCAGGATACTATCGACGTTTTGTAAAGGACTTTTCAAAGATCTCCTTACCGTTGACCCAGCTAACCAGAAAAAATATGTCATTTCATTGGTCGGATGACTGCCAGATAGCATTTGTCATCTTAAAAGAAAACTGACTACAGCGCCAATTTTAACCATGCCGTCAGGAACGAAAGGGTTTCAGATTTATAGTGATGCTTCGTACAAAGGATTGAGTTGTGTATTGATGCAGCACAAAAAAATAATTGCGTATGCTTCCCGACAGTTGAAAGATGCCGAGAAGAATTACCCAGTCCATGATTTAGAACTGGCTGCAGTGATCTTTGCCCTGAAGATTTGGCGACATTATTTATACGGCGTACGCTGCGAGGTCTTTACTGATCACAAAAATCTAAAAAATATATATTCTCAGAAGGAATTGAACCTTCGACAGCGTCGTTGATTAGAATTTATCAAGGATTACGATGTTGATATGCAATACCACCATGACAAAGCAAATGTGGTTGCTGATGCCCTAAGCCGCAAGAATACAGTTGGATTATCTGTTTTGTCTGGTTATGAAGCGCAATTAGTGTGTGAGTTGGAAAAGATGCAAATCACTCCACTTGTTACACCGGAAAGCAAGCGAGCACAGTTATCTCAACTACAAATCAGATATACATTGAATGATAGAATTAAAGAAGCTTCACCAAAGGATCTGTTTCTAGCTGAATTGCAAGAGAAAGTAAAGAAAGGAGAAACTGGCGTGTTTATGGAACAGAATGAGCTATTACTTATGAACGGGCGATTGTGTGTCCCGAATGTGAACTTACGAAGAGATATATTATATGAGGCACATAACACCCCGTATTCAATTCACCCAGGACGAACAAAAATGCATCATGACCTGAAGGAGGATTTCTGGTGGCATGGTATGAAAAAGGACGTAATAGCGTATATTGCGTCCTGTCACACATGTTAACTGGTGAAAGCAGAACACCAGAAACCTGGAGGATATTTGCATTCCCTACCCATACCAGAATGGAAGTGGGAAGACATTGCGATGGATTTTGTTTTCGGTCTCCCTCGCAGCAAATTGGGACATGATGCTATTTGGGTAATTATTGATCGCTTAACGAAGAGCGCACATTTTATTCCAGTACGATAGGATGGACCGCCTGAAAAGTTGAATGATCTGTACATAGATGTTATTGTAAAATTGCATGGGATTCCCCGATCCATTATTTCTGACCGCGACGGTCGATTCACGTCGGGAAACTGAAGATATATTCACAAACTTTTGGGGACAAAGTTATTGTTCGGCACAACATTCCATCCCCAAACAGATGGACAGTCGGAGCGAACAATCCAGTTCTTAGAAGATTTACTGCGTATGGTTGTATTGGATTTAAAAGGCTCCTGGGAAAAATATCTGACATTGGTAGAGTTTGCGTACAATAACAACTACCAATCGTCTATCCAGATGACACCCTTTGAAGCATTGTATGACCGACGTTGTCGAACACCATTAAGTTGGGCTGAAAAAGGGGAGCGGACATTGTATAACCGGGAGAAAATTGATAAATGACATGAAAAAGTAAAGCTGATACAGCAAAGAATGAAAGTAGCTTAAGATCGGCAACAAAAATACTATAATGCCCGTCATCGCCTTGTGCAATTTCAAGTCGGTTACCAAGTATGTTTGAAAATCAGACCGTTCAAAGAAGTTACAGGTTTCCGACGACTTGGGAAATTGAGTCCGCATTATGTCGGACCTTTTTCAGTCATTGAGCATATAAGTGATGTTGCCTACCGCTTGAAGCTACCAGCAGAATTGCAGAGGTTACATCATGTATTTCATGTGTCAGCATTACAAAAGTATGTTCGTGACCCTGAAACAATTGTTTCAGCCACAGAGATACAAATTGAACCAGACCTCTCTAGCCCGACGGAACCATATCAGATTATAGATTGGCAAAGCAAACAGTTAAGAAATCGTGACGTGAATTTTGTGCTAGTTTGGTGGAAGGGTCACCCTAAGCACGAAGCGACTTGGGAACGTGAAGATGCAATGCAGAATCTTTTTTCTGTCCTGTTCGATAATATGGAAGAATGATTTTCGGGGACGAAAATTATTTAAGGAGGGGAGAATTGTGACGCACACATTTTTTGGTATGCCATATTAATTTATGTCTGAATTAAATAATAAATCATACGATGATGTGTAACGCAATTCAATTTATTACAGGTAACGTCCCCGATGATGAAAAGAGACTTAAGCAGTATTGAATCGGCGTCGCCATGAGCTGTGATTCGGCGTCGTGCAAGTTATTACTATGAAAATGTTATGCTATGTTTTGTGGGCTACTTAATATATTTGTATGTATGTGATAACATGTGCTAAACATTTTGATGATATGGATGTGGACGACGCATAATATTGTTGTATGATCGCATGACTTGTTTATTTATATATATATATATATATGTATATGTTCAAGAGTATGTTATATGTTATATGTTATATGATTGGATGATGTGGTTTAAACCTATGTGCTATTGGGTGTCTATGGGCTGGGCTGGCTGGTTTATATGCTTATTTGGGGGCAGGCTTGACCGGTTCAGTCCGCTTCTTTTCATTCTAGCCGGTCTTCAACGGTGGCATTTGTCCTGCTTTATGGGATACATCCCGATTCCCTGTTCCTGTTCCGCATTTGCGCTCCTTTCTCTGCTACCTGGCGAAACCCGAGAGCTAGGGTTTGGTGGTTTTCTCCTTCCCACCGCCTGGAATGGTGAAATTTTACACTCCTTTTTCTTCTTCTCCCTGTATGAGCTCTAAACACCTCTTTTTCAGCTGATTTTGGGGATTTTGGACATTGGTTGGCTTTGGTGGGAGAAAACTTTGAATATTTGGACTCAGGTACTTGATCTTTTCATGATTTATACTTGTATTGGGGGAGTGTTGGTTGTAGCTTTGGTGTGCTGCGATTTATCCTCCTTTTTGGCCGGCTGTGCCCTAGTTTGGCTGCGGTTTTTGGATTTGTAGCCGGCTGTTTGGATTTTCTTTGCTGTTTCTTTATGCTGGACTGTTGGTCGGCTGGTCTAGTTGATAAATTGGACAGTTTGGGTTTTCTTTGTTGTTCCTAGTTTATATTTTGTAGCTGTTTGGACTGTTGGCCGGCTGGTATAGCTCGGGTTTGGACTGCTTGGACTGTGGCCGGCTCGTTTAGCGTTGGTGTGGGCTGTTTGATATAATATCTTTGGTTATGCTATGGTTTAATTGGCATGTTTGAGTGGCCGGTTATATGAAAATTTGCATGCGTTGACTTGAATGCGTCGGGTCGCTGTGTGGGATGCAAACTCGTGGAATAAAATATTGTTGCCTTATAAATGCATTATATCCATACAGATATTTCGAAGGATGACATCTTCAAGTAGACGCGACGTCTATTCGAGACGGGGCAAGAAAAAGGAACGAGCCACGGTGAAAATTTCTCATTTTAATTTATGCTTTACCTAAACATTTCACTGCTATAATGAAATACCATATGTTGTAATTGCTATGAATGGCCTCATATAGAGGCAATCAAGCAAGAAAATATTCTGAGTGTACTAATTAAAATAAAGAACTCATCATAAAGAAAAACATATGTCGACACATGGAACTGTTAAGGGTAATATAAAGTGAATAATACTGATATTGTGTACTGAATTACCAAGCCAGTCGAGCCGAAAGGCATAAACACGTGTTGTACGTACTGGTCTGGAGACTGATGACCCCAAAGGGGTCAGGCACAAAGACTGAAAAATGGAATAGTGAGACTGATACAGAATTCATTTAATTACCCTTAATAGTTCCTATATGAAAACACAAAATATTGTATTACGGTTTACTGTTTATGATTTCTTATAGCCTATACGGAAACAATACTGTTAGTTTATATTGATTTGACTGCACTACGGATTACAGAACATGTGCTAAATTGTTTCATTAATGATGATAGCATTTATTAAACATGTTATATGTTTGCTTATTTAATTGTAACAGTAATTGTTTCTTATAATTTTTATACAACTGCACAGCAGATTAAAAAGGTAAATTTTTACTTAGTCTTTATGCAAGACTAACGGTTGTATTCTCTAAATTTTTAGCAACCGGAAAGCCAGCGACCAGTCGTCATTAGAGCCCAGGTAGGAATTTACTGATTTATTTCTTTTCTCTCCTTGCTGTATAGATAACTATAGCATGTTATGTTGCAGATGTGTATGATACTTACTCGTTATGAAATGCATACGTATATTTCCGCTGTACCTGATTATATATGCAAATAGTGATATTGTTAATTCTGGCGGACAAACGAGCCGTTACACAACCCAACAGTGAAGGTGGGGTGAATGCCCTCCCAACGTATAATGAAATGAAAATAAACATGCAAATAAGAAAAGACACGTTAAAGAATGTGTGTGAATATGAAAAGACACGCAAGCGCGCTATATAAATGACAAAAAATGTTAATATAACCTTAACATTGCCCGATAACAACTCAAAGTGTATAAGAGATAAGAAAATAAAACTAATGCAAACCATATGAAAATATATATAAGTATATGATGAATAGAAGAAGATAAACAATAAGAAGAAGATGCAAAAAGGAATGATATGAATGTGAGATAACGATAGATAACGTAATCAAAAGAAAATGAAATATTAAATCCGTAGAAATATGAATAAGACATCATAGTAATGAAGAGAACAATGAGAATTCATTTAGTCTTTTGACTAACAAAAAATGTACCTAAACAGGTCAAAGAGGAAGCCACTTCCGACACGTCTAGCCGGCCCCCTTCACGCCGCGAGAAGATGTACAAAATCTGGGTCGAGGTCGTCACAACAGTCTTTGGAGTTCTAGATGCCGACAAAGCAGCCTGCGGTGATCCAGATTGCCCTCACGACGAGTTCCAGTCCTGCTTCCAGTAGTCTATAGTGTCCCTGATATGTAGCATAGTAGTATAGTTTTGATCTGTTGCTCATAGTCAAATTTTGTTACAGTCATATGATATACTCTTCTATGTAACACAAATATGAGATACCCACTTTTTGTATACATATGCTGGGTTATCTTTTGGATAACCAGATGTATTGGATCATGTGTGAAATAAATAAAATGCTTTACTTTTCTGTACTTTTCTTTATGTACTTTGTACTCATAAATGCTGAATGTTCAATTTGCTGACAACTCTGTGAAATGAGAAATAAATAAAAATTGTGATGCTGCCTGGAACGTGGGGCCGTTACAAAAACGACTTCTGAAAGTCAATTTCATCAATTTGGGTAAAGCTTTTAAGAACAAGTCTTGCTTTATATTTATCAAGAGTGTCATCCTGAAGATATTTGATAATATACATCCATTTACATTTGACAGTATGACGTCCATGAAGAATATGAATAATTTTTCAAGTATTTTGATGTTAGAGAGTATTCATCTCCACCTCCATAGTTTTCTTCTAGCTAGGATTAGAAAATTGTTAGGAATAGATATGGATGAAACTAACGCAAGATAAAATTTAGTTATAAGAGAGATATAGTAATACCAAACATATTTATCAATAGGGTATTTAGTACGAACACTATGAATTTGGAGGTGGTCTCAGTGTTTGGATCTGGTAATGTGGTGGTGGGTGGTAGTACATGAGTATGACTCTTTTGCTCATTTCTTCTTACTTGCTTCCATTGGTAGACTTGAAGATTCTTCCTTTTGTTGTAGACATGTAGATCATTTGTACACACTTCTCTTTAACTGGAACATTCAAGTTACTAGGAGATATAACATCCACGAGTGCTGGAAGTGGTGGCATCATACAACCTTCATCTTTATACTTTTCTTGATATGTAACATTTATCCCTTTATATGAATAATATGGAGTGTGCTCAAAGAAGGTAGCATTTTTAGATATAATCCTTTTATGCAACAAAGTAACACTTACCCCATTTGGTTACCAACATATCCAACAAAAACACATTTAATAACTGCCAATTAAATTTTCTTGCAAATAAAGACCCCACATCAATAACACTTTTGCCATGCTGAGAAAGCAAAATTAACAAACGAGCTGAATTAAAACTCACCGTGATTCCTCTTCTCAACTTTAGCGGTTTGGAAGAACTGGAGTCATTTTTATCACTTGTAAATCTCGAGCAATGATGATCAATTCTCTCAAGAAGCCAAAAATCTGTTGGAAAGAATATATCACAATCGCCCTGCTGGATGTTTAAGAAAATTTAGCATTAATATAGCTGGAAAATCAATAAATTCAGTTGGAATGCGGCCAATCTGATACAATTGGAGAAATAATTAAACGGCCAATTTTGCATTCAGAATATACATCAAAACAGACTATATTGTGCCTACGTATAGCTGAAAATTTATCAATTTTACCTCAAAACTATAAACATTGACAAGTTAGCAGGGTAGGTTCTCTAAAGGTTTTAGGAGATCAAAGAGATATCAAGAAAGAAAATTGGCAATGGAAGATAGCTAGGGAGCAATGAACATATACAGAGGATATCGGAAAAAGAGCGGAGAATACAAAAAATTGTTAACTGGACGGCTTGTCCTCACATACGAAGGTGACCTTGAGTGGATGTTCGTGGATAGACAAACTTTATACAAATTGATGCACTTTTTGGAAAGTCTGTAATGCAGGACAAATCTATAGGTGGTGGAGAAGAGATGCCCTAACCCTAGATGCAGTGGAAGTAATCGCGCGATAAATGCAATGGACACACGACAAACCCTAAAATGTTATGAAAACATACACACAATCCGATCAAATGTAAATTTAATGCGCATGCAAATGATTTGGTCCAATTGCAAATTATCCACAAGAAATTAATTTAAATAAAATAAGCAGGCGCACAGTTGTTCGCAGTAGTTTTTTAATTGGAAAACAAGATGAAAATTCACGCATAATTAAGGTGCAATTATATTTAGTAAGCGCCGAATAAATCCCGCAAATCAAAGATTTCATGAGAAATAAAATATATAATATCACATCCATCAAACTATAGTCCAAGCATACAAAATAGGACACAATAACATAAAACTATGACTAACATATGCAAGCGGCGGCGTAGTGCGACAAATAGTGGGCGTCCAAGGCTGCTGGTCCACGTGAGGATATGAATTTGTGGTAGAAATGGGGGTGGGGCTGGCGTCGGTCGGGAATGGCCTAGAAGGAGTTGGGTTTAAGTTGAGTTGGCTTGGAATGGAGCAGCTATGGATAGAGGTGCTTTGGGAGGGGCTGACTGTTGGGGATTTAGGTTTGGAGAGGATTCAATCGCTGTTTGGACTGAAAAGCAGACGGAATGTATGGCGGAGAGGGGGTGTAGGTTTGGGATAGGCTAAGATGAGGTGATCGTCTCTCATAGAACTCAACGAGAAAGCAACAGCCGCTGTTGGAGGGCCCAAGTGGAAGGGTAGGCTGGCTGGAAATAGTGGATCGATGGTTCCTGAGAGGGGGAAAAGCGACAAAAATGAGAGGGGAGGGATGGTCTGGCTGGATCGGCAGGGAAACAAGTGGACTAGGGCATAGGATGTCGAAGGGGGACATAAACTTAGAGTCACACCAAGGCTGCACCACTCGGTGTCTCACCAAGGAGAAGAAGACCGGTAGCTTCGTAACTGGAAGTAAAACCATTGATGATGCCCAAACCAGCCGCCGCCTACATGCTTAAATAAAGAAGATATAACTGAAATAGGGCACCAAATCGTCCGGCTCATATTGTCCGACCCGACCCAGTGTCTAATACAATTCAAAATAAATAAAAATATACGTGAAAAAAAACTCGGAACAACCATCCGGACGCATCCATGAACTTGAATCGTCGGAATGGGTGGCGGATCACAACGATCTCCATCGGTTTGTTACCTAAATGAATTTATTTAATACTAAGATATCTAGAAGATAATCTACAAATTTAAAAGATTGAGCATAGATAGAGGGAATTTTAAGAAAATCAGACCATAATAGAGTTGCATTGAGATGTCTGATCAATTATTGATCAAGTGCAAAAAATAATAGTAAGAAGTAAAAGTAAGTCTTAATTAAATTAATAAAACAACATTAAAGGGAAAGATAACACATGACTGAATGTGTGCATGGATCCATAATAGAGCATGCAACAATAAATAATTCATTTAAGAATGATATACAAAGACATAATGCGTATTCAAGAACACACTCCTTGAGCTGCTAAAATTAGGAAATATATATTAATTCTAGTATATCTACACACACACGCACGTGTGTGTGTACACCCCCACGAGTGACATGCCCCCCCCCCAGGAGACAACGACAATATATATATTTAATACTAAGATATCTAGAAGATAATCTACAAATTTAAAAGATTGAGCACAGATAGAGGGAATTTTAAGAAAATCAGACCATAATAGAGTTGCATTGAGATGTCTGATCAATTATTGATCAAGTGCAAAAAATAATAGTAAGAAGTAAAAGTAAGTCTTAATTAGATTAATAAAACAACATTAAAGGGAAGGATAACACATGACTGAATGTGTGCATGGATCCATAATAGAGCATGCAACAATAAATAATTCATTTAAGAATGATATACAAAGACATAATGCGTATTCAAGAACACACTCCTTGAGCTGCTAAACTTAGGAAATATATATTAATTCTAGTATATCTACACACACACACACACGTGTGTGTGTACACCCCAACGAGTGACATGCCCCCCTCATGAGACAATGACAATATATATTAATTCTAGTATATCTACACACACGTGTGTGTACACCCCCACGAGTGACACGCCCCCCCCCCCCCCCCCCCCATGAGACAACGACACTACCCTTGATTGCTTGCATACCCAATAGGCAACGTAAGAGAACGGTAGTGTAACTACTCCACTCGATATCCTCTCTATACAGTATTGGTAGTAGTAATATGTTATGGGCTCGCTGGAGAGTTGACCGGATACAAGGATGATGACGGAGATACTATGGAGCCGAAACCACGACTGCCTAAGATGGGCTTGCTTGTTGGAGGAGAGAGGTACCACAAATCTCACAAGGGCATAGGAAAATAGAAATTTTTTCATTCATACAGTCTTACACGACAAAGGGCCTATTTATAAGACTCCAATGGAAACATTGTAAATGTATTAAAGAAAAGCATAAAATATTTAAAACACCTAAAACACTATCACTCGACTTGATACCACATGATTCGATTCCATACATAAGAGTCGACTAAAATTATACAGTACTTTTATAATAATACCATAACAAGATAACTGACGGTGGACCCATAACACTCCACCCATCCACGAGAAACCGAGCTTGTCCTCAAGCTCGAAATCCACATGGAAGGATGGACCATTTGGTTCCTTGATTTCCTGCCAAAAGAATTTCCGGTATCGCATTGTGGCAGCGGAGGCTGGACCAAGCGACGAGACGTCAACGCACCCCCAATGGGCAAAAAGATGGCATTAAGTGAGTGGAACGAGGGTGCCTGACAACTGCGAATAATTGTAGGTGACAGAAGCGCGACCGGAAAAGGGGTTGCGGTGATCAGAAGTGATGCCGCCGACTTGGGAACAGTCGGCAGGAGAAATGGATCAGCGGGGTCAGTAGAGCAGGTGGCCAAAGAAGAGACAGTGAGGAGGACAACCAAACAAAGGCTGTCAAAAGAGGTAGAGAGGTGACAACAACCTGGGATGCGGACGACGGTGGAATGATGAGTAATTGTTTTCTTTGGCGAGCGACGATCATGTCGGCAAGGAGGGTGATGATGGAGGCGTTGGGACGATGCAACTCGTGAACGAGCCGCGTAGTCTCTGAATCCGTACGGTGGGGGTCTGGATTGTGCGAGGTGGTCGTTATCGGCAGCGTTGAGTGGAACAGACATCTTAATTAATTACCTAATTAATTCACAATATGAATAAATTAAAATTATCAATAAATTAATAAAAGAACTAGCTCGTGAATAGGGCTGCTATGGAATGGGCATGAAGAGACCAGGCAGTAGGCAATAATATACGTGCGGCTCGAGGAATCTGCACTGCAAGTGGCTCAAGGAAGCTACAATAGAAGATGGAGCGGTCCGTAGACAGGAGAGAGATGTTCAGTTGGGAAAATGAGAAAACATAAGGGACTTGGAAAAAAATCATGCATAGGTGAAGAAAAGGGTGCAAGTGGAGGAAGAAGATGTCGTGTGGTCGTCGAGGTGACGGAGCGACAAAATCCGATTGAAGAAGAAGAAGCTGGCGGAGCATTCACAACAACATACGACGGTTGGCGAAGAAGAACTCGTGCGGAGCCAAGTAGAAGAACTCGTGTGGAATCAAGGAGAAGAACTCGTGCGAAGATACCAAATTGTGCAGAACCTATGTCTGATACCAAATTGTTATGGGCTCGCCGAAGAGGTGATTGGAGACAAGGATGATGGCAGAGATACTACAGAGGTGGAACTGCGGCTGCCTAGGCAGGGCTTGCTCGTTGGAGGAGAGAGCTACCACAAATCTAACAAGGGAATAGAGAAATAACTTTTTCATCATTCATTCCTTCTTACATGACTCTAAGGCTCTATTTATAGGACCCCAAAGTCAACATTGTAAATACATAAAAGAAAGACATAAAATATTTAAAACATCTAAAATATTATGACTCGACTCAATACAACATGACTTGACTCCATACATAAGACTACTAAAATTATATAATACTATCATATTAATAATATAACAAGATAATTGACGATGGACCCATAATAAAATGCTATCATCGCCTTATGTTGTTTACAGGGGACGAGAGTGATTAAGGTACTGCCGCGACAACATGGGACCTCCCAAACACTGTCACTCATACATATATAAATTTAATACACATTTTTCATTAAAGTTATTTATTGCAGTTGATAAAGAATGTTTGTATATACTCTTGGTCCCATGTTCAAATTCCACTGCCTTTGTTAAAATATAAATTTGATATTTTTATCAAAACATTGTTTAAATAATTTATTTATTGATTTAAAAAAATATTTGATTTAAAATAAATCCAATGACTAAGACTAGCATGATGATACTCCCCATTAAACCATTAAACCAAAGCTTTTCTTTATAATATAGTACATATATAGATACATATAAACTAAAGGGGCCTCATGTCTAGTTGGCCTCATAAAAATTGTGCGCAAAGTAAGATTCAAATAGTAGATGCATTATAGATACAATTTGACAGATCAAATAATAAGTTAGAAACTCTTGCTTTTGTAAGAAGGCAAGTTGGATTTTATTTAACATAATACCGAACATAAACTGGTCAAAGCCTTTTGATTCATAAATTTTATTTAAATTGGAACTAAGAGGTTGAAACTTACTTCCTAAGATGAATATTTAGCATAGAAAGGTACTTCAAGTTATAGTTATGTTTTCTTCAAGACATGTATTTAGAAAGTAAACTTACTATTGATGATACAATCTAAAATCTACTAAATAACACATGAACGAGTCACTTGGTGCAGGGAGCTTCATTGAAAAGGCAGTCAATCTAGGTTCAAAATTTCAATCTGATCTAAGTTCATGATTGTAGACACAGATTTTAACAATCTTTCCAGCATAATATGTGTAAGTTTTCATAATAGTTAATAGCATATTGTTATGGGCCCATGAAGGTGGTGGCAATGTGTGATCACATCGCATAGTTTTTTTTAATATTTTCTGCCGTATCATATTTTCTCACATGCCTTGTAGCCCAGATGACAGACATAAATGTAATATTGTGGTAACCTTCCCTTCTCACCATATATATAGGTGAGCAAGGGTATATTATGTGGCATGAATGAAATTATCCTTTTAGTCTCTCTTAATTTTCTCTCTGTTTCTTCCTCCTTAAGTTAGGAGTAAAGTTGAGCAAAACTCTCCTCTCTCTCTTCCTTGATCAAGCTCGTCTCCCTCATATCCCACTATTGGGAAGGCAAGGTCAAAGAAAGGTCATGAGGATCTTCTTTGAGACTTTCGAAAGCCCATATAATATACTAAGAAGTAACTATATGTATCTTTATTGATGCTTGGATAACAATATTTTCTGAAACACAACATTTGTCCACTTTGCAATCATCTTCATGCACAAAAAGCATATAAATATAAACTCGACCATAGCTGACCGATGTTTGAATTTAGTTTGGAGTAACTATAGATAGCAATAAAATTCTTCTCAGTAGCATTTGCCTGTTAGAATCACCCTATTAAGATGTTTATAACACAGAAATAAAGAGAATATTCACACATAAATTTATGTGCTCACAATATATATATATAAATATAAATATAAATATATATATATGCACACACCTTGTTCTTCCCAGGTTTCAATCGGGCCCAAAATACGCCTTGTGCGTGCATTTTCAGGAAAAGTGTTCAACATGAAAGTTGTAGATCTCAACGATACAACTTTCATGTTGAACACTTTTCATGAAAATGCACGCACATGACGTATTTCAAAAAAACCCATATATATCTTATATACACCTCACGCGTATTTACATCAAACCCTATATATATTACGCGTGGGGTGTATATACATTAAACCGATATATATATATATATATATATATTGTAGAGAACAATGGCCAAAACTTGTATATCCTTCTTGTATAAAATATAGGAGAGAGTACAAATATATAGGAGAGAGTACAAATATATAGGAGAAGGATAAAGAATCCCATACAAAAGATGTGGGACTAAAGGAGAAAGAAGAGATGGACCTATAAATGGGCTTTTACATCATTTTTTCCCTATATCATCTAACAATCCCACGCAAGCTGGAGCGTACAAGTCGTAGGCACAAAGCTTGGACAAGAACTGGTAATACAACTTGCGAGGTAATGCCTTGGTAAGGACGTCAGCAACTTGCCCAGCCGCAGGAACATGTTCAAGTTTTAGCTCCTTTGATTGAACCTTTTCTCAAACGAAGTGACAATCAACCTCAATATGTTTAGTCCTCTCATGGAACACAAGATTCTTTGCAATGTGTATTGCAGCTTGACTGTCACAAAACAACGTTAAAGGTGAGGACAATTTAACTTCCAAATCCATTAGAAGACTTTGAAGCCAGGTTAGTTCGGATCTAACAGCCGCCATCGCACGATACTCAACCTCAGCAAACGAGCGAGCAACCACCGTCTGCTTCTTACTCGTCATGTGATAAGATTTCCTCCAAAGTATGTACAAAAACCAGTAGTAGAACGTCGATCATCCAACGAGCCCGCATAATCCGCATCCGAGTATACAATGAGAGAAAGGAAGGAAGATGGCTTATACACAAGTCCTTGCCCAGGGGAAGTCTTTAGATACCTGAGAATGCGTTCCACTGTCTGAAGGTGAGAAACCCGTGGGGTATGCATAAACCGGCTGACCACACCAACTGCAAATGATATATCTGGTCTTGTAACTGTTAGGTATATTAATTTTCCCACAAGACGACGATAGTATTCCGGATTCGGTAGTAGATAATTAGACACAGATCCCTGAGCACACAACATGTGGTTGACTTCCATCGGGGTTTCCGCAGGTTTGCAACCCGAGAGACTAACATCTTGCAGAAGGTCAATGCAATACTTACGCTGGGATAAGACAAGTCCATCAGATCGTCGTGTTACCTCCAGTCTAAGAAAATATTGAAGATTTCATAGATCTTTAATTTGAAAGATAGAGTTTAAATGTTGTTTAACATGTTGTATCCCATCGGAGTCATCACAAGTGATAAGAATATCATCCACATAAACCAGAAGTATTAAAGTACCAGTTGATTGGTGACGGGTGAAGAGAGAGGAATCTGCCGAGCTTTGTTTGAAGCCAACCTCACGAACGACCTTACTGAATTTTCCAAACCACGCTGGTGGAGACTGTTTAAGAGCATAAATAGATTTGCGAAGTAAACATACACGAGACTCCCCCGTGGTCTTAAACTCACGCGGTTGATGCATGTACACAGTTTCAAGAAGATAGCCATTCAAGAAAGCATTCTTGACATCCAACTGATGGAGGGGCCACTGACGATGAACAGCTAAGTAGAGCAAGACCCGAACCGAATTTAATTTTGCGACTGAGGAGAACGTTTCCTCATAATCAAGGCCGTACAGTTGGGTAAAACCCAGTGCCACAAACCGAGCCTTCAAGCGATCAACTGTCTCATCCGCGACATGTTTCATAGTAAAGATCCACTTGCAGCTAACACAACTGTGACCTGGAGGAAGAGACACAAAATCTCAAGTGTAATTACCCCACAGAGCAGTCATCCCTTCATCCATGGCGGCACGCCACCTCGGGTGCTGGAGGGCTTCCTACACAGAGTTAGGTATATAGATGGAGGAGAAAGAGAGATCAAAGGTAAGAAGAGGCAGAGATAGCCGATGTATATAGACGTAATTGGACAAGGGATGTGCTGTCGAGGGGGATGCCAGATCAACAGGCCGTGAGATCACACCGGTAGTAGGGGTGTGCACGGTGCGGTTTGGTGCGGTTTTGGACCAAACCGCAACCGCACCGTAAGGGCTCGGTTTTTGCCCGAGCAAAACCGCACCGCACCGAAATTATGCGGTGCGGTTTCGATTCGGTGCGGTTTTTTGCGGTGCGGTTGCGGTTTCGGTGCGTTTTTAACATGTATTTTACATAAACTACAAGTAAGCATTAGAACTATGAATGTTACTTGATAATTTATGAGTTCTTTTATGTTTTGTTGTTTTTCTCTTTATTGTATTAAATTACATCATTTTTTTACAACAGATGATTTCATTTTCATAAATTTTGATGCAATTATTTGTCTTTATTTTTGCAGATGTCATGCCAACTTATGAACTATATAATATTTTGTGAATATCATGTTTTATAGACAAATATTTTCACACTAAACTTTGTTACATGAGATCCATTCATTGTTATATATCAACACTTCTTATGCAATATTTTGTTTTAATTTGCATTATTAAAACTAAGAGACTGTTCTAATTGATATCCAAGTTGTCTGTGTGTGGAAGAGATACAACAACACTCAAACCTTTATCCAACTATAGTGTGGTCGGCTATATGGATCATTTGCCGCCATTGTGCCATATCTTGACATATTCTCACTAATACGTACATCATGTTTTCCTTATAGTTTTAAGCCTTTATTTCACTATAGTGTGTGTGTGGAAGAGATGATTCAACAAAATATCTCACCTAATTATAATAACTCTGACGGTAATATATCATATAAATATATCAACTATTACTTAATATACTTAAATGTGACGTCACATAATTAAAAAAAATTAAATACACAAAATATTCGGTGCGGTGCGGTTTTTGCGGTTTTCAAAATCCAAAAACCGCACCGCACCGAATCACGCTCGGTTTGTAGAAGTTTAAAACCGCACCGCACCTAAACTACGCGGTGAGGTTTAAAAACCGGTGCGGTTTTTGCGGTGCGGGTGGTTTTTGCGGTTTGCGATTTTTCATGCTCACCCCTAACCGGTAGAGGGACACTGCTGCAGGGCATCTGGACGAGGAGGACGACGAGTGTACACTTGAATGACATGAGGTTTTGAGGGGACTGGTGGTGGTGGTAATGGTGTGGGAATCAAAAGCAGAGGAGTAGGGAGAAGTGGAGGAAGAGAAGACGTTACAGGTACGTTGGGCCGAGGTAGCAGAGGAGGAAGAAGAGGAATAAAAGGACTGGTGTGATATGGTTGGTCTTCATGAAAGGAGACATCAGCAGCCACAACCACCTTACCAGTGGTAGGATAAAAGCAAACATACCCCTTCGGAGTGCGGGAGTACCCAACAAACATAGTTTTGGTAGTACGAGGGACGAGATTGTCAATGGAAGGACCAAAGTGGTGGACATAACAGGTACACAAAAACACACGGAGTGTGAGAAAGAAGAGAGTCATGGATGAGTAAAGGAGAGTAATAAGTTGAGGACGGATGAAGACATGCGATTGATGAGGTGACAAGCTGTAGAAACTGCAACGTTCTAATAAAAAGGAGGAACCTGCAATTAGATCATGAGAGATCTAGCCACATCAAGCAAGTGGCGATTCTTCCGTTCCACTATGCCATTCTGTTAAGGGGTATAGACACACAAGTCTGATGTAGAATACCGAACTCAGCGCACAGATCAGAGAAGGTGCGACCAGCATACTCTGAAGCATTGTCTGTAAGAAGTGTTTTTACACAGATATAAAACTGAGTACGAGTTTCCGTAAGAAACATACAAAATGTAGTTGTGAGTTCGGTACAATCACGCAGTAAATACAACCAGGTAACTCGCGAGTAATCATCTATAAATGTGACAAAATATCGATACACAAAAACACTAGGGACCTTATAGGGCCCTCAGATATCAGAATGAACTAAAGATAAAAGAGCATTGCTCCGAGTACATGAAGGAAAAGATACACGGTGTTGTTTGCCGAAGATACAAGATTCACAAAAAACTTTTGAAGAGAAACAGTAGGAAGAACTTTCTTGAGAATTGGAAGAGGAGCATGCCCAAGACGACAATGACAATCAGTTGTGGAGACAGTGGTGAGAGCAGCGGGAGAAATATCGAGAAGATACAGCTCGTTAGACAGTCGCCCTCTACCAAGTATATTCTGCGTTAGTCGATCCTGCACAACAAATGAAGAGTGCGAAAAAATAACACAGCAATCAATATCATGTGTAAGACGACTAACATAAAGTAGATTAAAAGGAGAGTCCAGAACATGAAGAACCGAGGATAAGGAGAGGGAAGTAGTAAGAGGCAGATGAGCAGTGCCAGAAACCGGGATCGTGTCACCATTAGCCACAATGATGTGCTTGGGGTAAGCAGTATCTAAACATTTAGGCGGCCATTGCGGAGAGAGATAATGTGTAGCACCCGAGTCCACAATCCAGTGAGAGCTGTATGAGAGGCAAGACATACCTTCATTGGAGATCGAGGCCACGGAGCCAGATGAGTGACTAACCACTCCTTGAAGCTGATGGAGTTGAGCACGTAACACAGTAATATCATCACCAGTGGCGAAGGGAGGTGTGGGAGCGACCGTTGCAGTAAGGTGAGGGGGCAGACCATATTTGCAGTAGCAGGTGGCCTCCAGATGGTCATCCCTGCCACAGTAAGAGCACTTAAAGAGAGTTCGACCACCACAACCGCGTCCCCGAGACTGGCGACCACCATGAGCCGGTGGACCACGAGTAGATGGAGCGAGAGTGGGCACATGCTGCTGAATGAGAGCGGGAGAAGAAGGCGGAGCATCCGGAGGAGTAACTTTAAGGAGCATTGAGCACACATCCGAGAGGGATAGAGTAACGGCGGATGATAGAGCATGAGCGCGGACACTATGAAGATGTGAGGGAACACGAGACATCATTCACAACAATCCCCACTGCCTTCTTCTGCTGCCGTTGAGTTACCAAGTCCGTGGTGGGAGACTGATGCTGGATCCAAGCCTCAACAAGAGTTTTAGCCTGCACAACAAAAGATGTGATGTATCCAGTAACTCCAGCGTCGAGGGACTGAAGATCAGTAAGAATGTCAAACAAGTGCTGAAGACTGTCCTTCCCAGAGTAGAGAAAATGAAGATCGGACCACATAGCGTGAGCGGTCTCATGATACATGGTCATACGATAGGGCTCGGTGTCCAGAGAATTGAGAAGCCAAGATTGAACCCGTCTGTCGTCACAGATCCACTCATCAGTGGGTTCAGTGGGAGAAGACTTTGTGAGATGATGAAGAAGACTGTTAGTTTGTAGCACACGCCAAACAGAGTGCACCCATTTCACAAAATTTTGTTTGTCACGAAGAGAAATAGTGGTAATGCGTAGTTCATCCCGAAGCTTAAGAGGAGCAGTACAAAGAAAGCTTGGAAGAGGAGAGGAATCAACAGTATTGGTGGAATCTGAAGCCATATTACTGGGCTGCAACTAGGCACGCGGTTAGCCAAACATAACCAGCGGCTACTATTGAAATAGCGCTGAGAGCAGCGAGCAAAAATAGTCGCTGAGAGAAGAGACAGCGACTAGAAGAGTCGGAGGCAGCGAATAGAAGAGGTCGAAAGTGACTAGACGAGATCGCGCGGTAAGCAGCGACTACTGGGCGAAGTCTAGTCGCAGTGAAGACTAGAGAAGCCGAAGCGGAGAGAAGCGGTAGTCTGAGACGGTCAGATCGAGTCCACCAAACCGGCAAGAACAGATCACACGGTTAAACAGACCGCAGCTAGCAGCAAGGCGGCAGAGCGGTTAAGCGGCAAAGCGAGGACGAGGCCAACGAGAAGAAGAAATTGGCGAACAGGCAGAAGACCGAGCGGTAAGAAGCAGACCACAATAAGAGCAAAGGCCGAGCGGTTATCAGTAGACCGTACCGGTAAGAAGAAAATAGGAGGCCGCAGCGGACAGAGACAAGTCGCAGTGGTGAGGAAAATAGGCCTAACGGTTAAATCTAACCGCTGGAAGAGGGAAGGCCGCAACGGATAGAGAGAAGCACGAGGTGGTTAGAAGAAAACTAAATGTACGGGAGTGGGGTCCACGAGCCAAAGAGAGGAAGACTATAAAAGGGCATAGAAGAGGTGAGAAGGTGGTTCTACGGGAGAGGAGACAGTTAGAGAAGAAGAGATGCCGCAAAGCCGAGCGATAAGCAGGAAGACCAAGACGCCCGGTTAAACTGAGGTACTAGGCAGTTAAACACAGGCCGGACAACCTCGCTCTGATACCATGTAGAGAACAATGGGCAAACCTTGTATATCCTTCTTCAAGTATTAAATACAAGAAAGAGTACAAATATATAGGAGAAGAGAAGAAGAAAGAATCCTATACAAAAGATGTGGGACTAAATGAGAAAGAAGAGATGGGCCTATAAATGGGCCTTTACATCATTTTTTCCCTATATCATCTAACATACATGTATGTATGTATGTATGCATATACATACATGTATGTATGCATCTATATGTATGTATGTATGTATCTATATGTATGTATGTATGTATGTATCTATATGTATGTATGTATGTATGTATGTATCTATATGTATGTATGTATCTATATGTATGTATGTATGTATCTATATGTATGTATGTATCTATATGTATGTATCTAAACGTGTTTACATTTTTTTTAAAATATGATCTTGTATCTTTAATTTTTATTAAGTTATGGATTTGGCGGGATAAAATTTTGCGGCGATGATGAGCAACAAGTGAACTATTGTGGCGGGGCATGGGAGAACCCCGTGCATGACTGTGTGTGTGCGCGTGTCAACATTGTCGATATCGACCGACATGGCTAACATGTCTGCCGACATAAATGTTTCATAAACAAAACGATATGCTTTGGATTTTTGTGTGTAAAATATCCTTTTGGAATATCAACTGATATATGAGTTGATATATCCCGATGATATATCTACTGACTTTGTTCAATTTATTTTATTTAGCAAATTGTTATGGTCCTAACCCGTAATGCCGCCAGAATCTCGTCAGTGTTGGTGGAGGAGAAGATACAAGAGAACCGAGCTCAACCCTCGGAGAATGCAAGGAGGAAAAGGGGGAGTGTCGGACGATTGTGATTGAGGCGAGGAACTGCATTGGACTTGTTAGTGGCTGGGGTGCGCAGGCGACTGAAGGTTGTCGTGGCAGAGCGTGTTGAACATGAAGGAGGAGCGATGACTCTGATTCCAAGCCTAATGGTGGGAATTAGAGGAATGGTCACTGGAGGGTTCACAGATGCGTGCGTGCGTTTATGTTTCCCTGAACGACGTTGATCCACGAGATCAATCAATTTGATTCAAGCGCCAGTTGAAGTCGACGAAGTAAGGTGACAATGTAGGCTTGAATGAGAATGACACGTATCACACGGGCTTGGACTGTCTTCAAGAAAAACTGTGGTTGCTATTCATGGACGATGGACGCTACTAGAAGGCCGTGGGGGCGTACTCGACTTGATGAAAATAACGACGGAGGGGATTAAATATGATTGTGGAAGGGCAGCGTGGATGAGAGGAAACCACACTATCATACCAAGTTGTAATAGGACTAAGTTGTAATGTCGCTAGAATCTCGTCGGTTGCGGTGGTGGAGGTGAAGATACAAGAGAGTTTAACTTAACCTAAGAAGAATACGAGGATGATGATGAAATGGGATCCTTGCACAACCCTAACCCTAGAATGAGGATGAAGAGGAAAGAACTATAGAGAGGAAGAGAAACAAGAGAGAAAAATACTTTTTTAAATCTTGCATAATCACATTCATGACCCCAAGGGTAGATATATAACATGATATAGTGGCCTAAAATAGAATAAGTTAGAACCTTTGGACTTATCATAAAATACTAGAAATGCCTAATAATAAAATGACTCACACAAGATAATTAAAAGACATGAACGCAAATTGAAACATAAATTGAAACCTAAAAGAGAACATAAATACTTAAATTGGATAGCGAGTGTGGGACCGTAACACGTATATGGTTTAATAGACAAAATGGATTTGTTTCAGTGTCTGGGTTGATCCGTCCCGAAGTCTCGACTCTCTTCTTGTTTCATTTGACTTTATGACCCGCGCCCATACGTCTTCAAGTTGATTATACATGGCATTTGGATTTTTGATCGAGGGTTCCTTATTTTTGATCGACAACGAAGACTTCATGGCTTCCTGCTTCTTCCCCATATTATACTGATATTACTTGTACGCCATAAAATGTTATACTAATTTGTTAGATTTAGAAATTCAATAAGTGTTAAATTATTAATATATCAATATATACAAATTAAAAAAATAATTATATGTATATACACTTAAGTATATAAATATTTAAATATTGAAAACTGATATATGAAACTAAAATATCCTTGATATATCCCCCAACACATTAAAACCGACATGAAAAACTCAAATCAACGTGTCCTCAACATCTGACTCTTGCAACTATTATATATATACGAGTAATAGTGCACGGGGGGCCCTTGCCCCGCGCGATAGTACCTGGCCCGCAGCGGTAGACAGACTTATTTAAAATAATTTTGTTTAATTTGAAAGAGAGAGAGAGAGAGAGAGAGAGAGAGAGATGAAAGAGCCTACCTCAGCATCAAGGTAACTTTCACGATCAACTGTGATCCCATCTTTCTGCAAAAAAATATTTACTTTATGAACTTCATATTAGTTAACCTTCAATAAATATTCAAATATAAAAACTGCTTATGTAATTCCCATGCAAAGGGAAGAGAAAGGAAGGAGCTGTGCCTAGGAACTCTAAACCAATGCACAATTAGTCATCAAAAACAATAATTAAGATGACAATGATTACATAAGATGATACTCGGATTCTTATAAAAAAGTGATACTCGGATTCTTATAAAAAAGTGATACTCAGATTCTTATAAAAAATGGCAGCCCGGTGCCCAAAGCATCCCTGCGCACTCAGATTCTTATAAATAAAAAAAAATATCTGAATAATGAGAAAGTAAGGAGTTTACTAAAAATACCAAGAACTTTATTATAAATACCACAATTATTATGACATGGCTAACGACAGAACTTTCCTATAAATACTATATCTATCCCAATTATGAAGAAAAAACTAACATAAATAAAGGACAGAAAACAAAAATCAACTATGATGGTCATAGCTAAATATTAAGGATTCTCTTAGAAATGTTATTATAAGGATATTGAAAGATAGTAAAGAAATGAACTATATAAATTGTAGAGTTAAAAAGAGAGGAAAGGGTAAATAACATCATATTTTAGGAAAACAATTCAAGAATTTAGAATTCATGAGTAGCACAAGATAAATTCCCAGGGTATTGAGTAATATCCAAATTGGACAAATAGATGGCTCTTGGTTCACATCAAAATGAGGCGAAATTCAAGCATCTTCATCACAAAACCTTTAAGATTATGAATTGGACGAGAGTGACTTATTATCTAAACAGTTGGGAAAATATTAGCAATGATGAAGATGACAATAAACTTTAACTTCATTAAAGAGTAATATGAATAAATGCATACCACTGTTCATTGTTCAAATCAAATATATTTTATCACTATTTAAACAATTACAATAATCTGGGAAAGCATAGAAGAAATGTACGAGTCACAAGAATCTTTAACTCTGCGTGTGTGTCTACATATGCATGGGCAGCTGTTTAGTAATAGTAATTTTCAATTCCTATTTTCACTACTTGGTATCAGATTTAGTAATAATAATTTTCAATTCCTATTTACACTAACTGGTATCCGAGTACGAACCGATTTCCATACCTCGTACTATTTCGAATAAAAATCCCAATGGCATACAAGCACTTGTTCCTGTGGAAAGGACACATCGGAGAAAATTCCTTGTTCAGCAGCTCTGTCATGGCAACTCTTTGCTTCGGGCAATCTCATCGACGCCATCTTTTGACCTAGGAAATCTTGCAAGGATCGACTCTTGCCTAGGCAATCTCGTCAGACCCGTCTCTTGTCGTATATGTCTCTCTAGAGCCATCTTCATCAGGAGGCCTTTCCGACTCTGCTTCTTCTGCCCTAAGCTTCCGTGTTTGTCTCACCAAGGGTTTCCGACCCCTCTATCAACTTAGGCAGCCATAGTAGTAGTCTCATAAAACGCTCAACATGTAGTCGTCTCCGGCAAGTGAAGTTCTAGAGGGGTGTAACATGTTAATATGGTTGCACTAGTGTTCTTGTTCTTCTTAAATTCGTCAGTGCCACTCTACCCATCCTCCTATGAGGGCTTCTTCAGATTCTTCGTCTAATATTAAGGTGCCACAGGTGAGTGACCATATAAGGATTCATAGCTACACTAGATCTTTGAAGCTCATTGTCGTGTCGCGGGATAGTACTACCGTGAATGGTCATGAGCTTCGCAACACCAATCATCATCCATCAGTTGTATGGATACATTGATGGGACAATGGTTGAGACACCCAAAACTGATCCCTGGCGGAGAAAGTGACATTCAGAAAATCATTGTTGGTCTTATGACTTCTTCACTCCATGTCACCCATTGTATATTGAAGTTATATGCTTATGAACTCTGCATATGATATTCAGAGTCGTGCACATGAAACTTACTCACAGATTGAAAGCTCTACTCAAGTGTATACACTGAACCATTGAATTCTTGACTGAAGCTAGGATTCATGATTGTTTCCTCTTAACTCTTAATTTGAAAGGTTGTATCAATAATAGAATTATTTTGAAGATTTCACTCTTGTATGCACCGACGTTGGTATTAAATTGTAGAAGGAAAATCGCTTCAGAGTTCATGCGTTCTTGATGGGATTGAACATGAAGTTTGATACCGTGCAAACTCGTGTCTTGCATCGTTCTCCGTTTCCTTCTCTCAGAGAGACATTCAGAATGCTCTGGGATGATGAAGATTGGCAAAAATTTGAGCTCTACAATTTCTAAAAAATGTTCTGCTATTGGTCGTAGACCACCGGGCACTCAAGTTTCAGTATGTGATCGTTGTAGAAAGAAAGGCCACCTTCACGTGTCTTGGTTTATAATATATTCTCTTAAACCACCAGGTAGGAAAACTGGTGGGCGTGATCATGCCCTAGGAAGAGGTGGCAATAAACAATTGGGAACCTATGAAGCACAAATACTGCCCCGAAGGCAGCGTACTCGTACCGGATACCTATCCGGTACCGGTACATACCCGATACTCAACGGATACACCTATGTGGGCACACTTGGACTTAGCACATCATTCTGTATATTGTGATAGGAGTATGTTTTCCTAGAGTAAACAAAGGTTGACTCTATGCTAAGAAGCATTGGTACGTCCAATTAAATTGTGTAGGTAAGTTTTTGTTACAAGCACGTGTATTGAACGTGTTGATTCAACGCAAGTTATTAACAAACGGCTAACTTGTCTCTACACTAACCGGAGATTGAAAATATTGATTTCCAACAATGAAGTTGATCTCAAACAATGAAAAAGAAAAAAAAAAGCCTAATAAGTAGACTTAAGTTTAATTTTATCACTTTTGGTTAAACATATAAGATGTTAAATTTTGTAATATTTACGAATGCTTAATGTTTGAAAACCTCATGTTATATTGTATTGATTTGTGAACATGTACTTCAAGTTATGATTAATGTTTGATGTTTTGAGAACTATTTATTACACTTGTGGTATATAAATATATATTATATTTGTTATAACGTATCGTGACGTACTTGTATCCTTATTTTTTTAAATTTTGTCGTGCCGCCGTACCGGGGACATATTGTATCCGGTACCTGTACGGGTGCTTCCTAGTTGGGAACACACTAAGAGGCTGCAACACATACTACTGAGCTATGAGGATTCAAGTCATTTTGCTCCATCTTCAGTTTTCTTATCTACTGATGAGCTCGATGCACTCAGATACCTATCACGATCTCAGAGTGATAAGTAAATAGGTGACTCCTTCAATGCTTTTGCCACTTCAGGTGCTTCTTCTTCAAGTTTTGTTTCCAACAGTCCTTTCTCTGATCATGGCAAAGTCGTTTATGACAATGGCTTTGTCATGGGCTTGCTGCATGAATGCTCATAACAACCTCCCTGTCCCCTGCTGCAGGCAATGGACAAATTCTCTGTTCTCCTACTATTTCTCTTAGGACTGTCCTAAATGTTCAATTTTTTCCTCATAATTTACTCTCTATTGGTAATCTTGCAATCCTTGAATTATTCAGTAACCTTTTTGGTGAAGCTTGTGTTTTTCAGGATCTAGGTATGAGGCAAAATATTGACAGTGATAAAAACTATTTATGTGCACTTCCACTCAAAACGGAGCAGCTAAAAAGAAAAATAAACTCCAAGAGGTTGCTCGTCTCTTACTCATTACCATGCATTTTCCAAAATCTTATTGGGGGTGATATCGTATTAACTACGATTCATCTTATCAATCTTCTTCCAGGTATACTACTATTATAGCTCATCTCTCCACCTAATGAATGGTTTGTCTCATCTACCACCTGGATTTCTCAGTGAATATACCGTGTGCACATTCACCAATCCAAATAGAAAAAGTTTGTGATGAAAAGAGTTCACACGACATTGGAGCCATGAAACACCGATACTTCTTTGAGGGTCGCGTACCCGCACATGATACGTATCCCGTACTAGAACGTACCCGATACATGGTGGATGCACTTGTTACTCTAGTCTGTAGATACACTTATAATTATCATTTTGCATATTGTGATATGAGTATGTTTTTATAAATAAAATAAAAGACTTCTGTGTGACTTTTAAAAAAGAAAAAACCGAGATCTATAAATGCAACTAGCGGTGTTTATTTATTATTAACAAAAATGTGTTTCAAATTTAAGTATCTTTTTTCGTTAAAAATATACAGAATTTGACTTACATTTTATTATTTTTTACTATAAGTTTTAGGATTAGATGTTGCAAATTGTTAGTGTTTCTACCCGTTCAATATCAATTTGTCTACGTTTTATATTCTCTTTGAAAAAAAAAAAAAACAGTATACATATAAAACGCATCCATATTTTTATTTCCCCAAGCAGTCGTATCGAAACGCATCGTACATGATACACGTACTCGTACTGGTATTTAGCATACTGGGTCGACAATTTTTTGATTGTCCGATGGGAGATCAGAGACCGTCATTGCGTTCTTTGCAATTTTTCGTATATCTATGTATATTATTATTATTTTTTGGACATCTATTTTAAGAATTAAGCTAAGTAATCCGATCGTGCATCAAGGGTCGTCAGATGACTTAACCTAAATGTCAACCCCCCATCTTTGCGGGCAAGGGCAAAGGAGGTATCGAATGTTTGCGGTTTTCCCAGGGAGACAACTGCTCAATATGTTCTTGATGACGCAGAGCTTCCCGAGCGGTGCGACCTCTGGGGGTGCCGACGCCCCCATCTACCACCTTCGCTCGCCTTCACAGAGTCTCCCCTACCCTCCAGTTGTCACCACCGCCTTCCCTAATCAATGGAATCCTTCCTACAGTCGCTTCTACCGCCTGCTCATCATCCCATCCTCCAACGACCTCACCCACACACTCCCAACAGCCATCGCCACATTCTCATCCTCTGATGACCTTCCACTCAGCCTCCAAGAGTTCCTTTAGCATCGACCATGCCTCCAACCATCTCCCTTCACCTTCATATCCCCATTCGATCTTCGACAACCCCATCTCCACCACGTAGCCTTCTTCAACCACTCCAGCACTAGCCGCCTCCTCCTTCAACCCCAGATACCCCCCAGCCTCCGGTCAACAATATTTTCCCACATACATCAGCCTAACTGCTAATCCTCCATCTTCACTACAAAAATACAACTACCTCCTCTCCCCATTAACCCCCAGAGAGCCACCACTACTTCACCAAGTTGCATCTGTTGCTCCTACAACCACCACATTTCCGCCCTTACACCAACAACTCTTCTTTTGGTGAAAATCCGGATTTACTTTCACAGCCCGTTCGGCGCGACGGAATTGACTTTCTGGAATTTGTATTGGCTTCCAGAAAGTCAATTATCGTGTTCGGCACGCAAGAATTTGAACGGCTTTGATTTTCACCCCAAAACCACAGATATTCCTCACCCTAAAAATCCGGTCGGTGAAAACATTACCCCACGCTCAGGTTTTCCCCTAGATTTCACGCTTCTGCCTAAACCCGCGCTTCCGCCTTATCCCACGCGACGCATCCTGGCATTCGATCCTGGTAGGTCTTCCGCACGTTTTTTTTATCCTCCTCTTCTCCGACTTTCTCTTCCTCACGATTTTAATCTTCCTCTTCTCCGGCTTCATCTTCCTTTTCTTCACCATTTTTTATCTTCTTCCCCACCTTTTTTTATCTTCCTCTTCTCCGACTTCATCTTCCTCACAATTTTTTGCAGGTATTTCTCACTCCGGCTCCACAGTAGGCGTTGCTCCTAAGATTAAGTATTATTCTCTTCGTTTGATTCATTTTTTTTTCGACCCACAATGCGCCCTGCTTCTTCCCAACTTGAGGTAGTTGTGGATCTTGGTTATTCACATGGAGATTTTATTTTGCCTTGTAGATCCAGTTGTAGATCTAGGTTATTCCATCCCAAATTAAGCTCTGTTTGGTGCTAGTACATGAGCTTCGTACAGGAGGAGGGTTTGCAACTTGAAAAAGTACTTGAATTAGGCCCTGTTTGGTGCTAGTTCATGAGCTTCATAGTTAAAACAACACCGAACTTAAATAGGCTCTGTTTGGCGGTTATAGTTCATAATCACTATCATGCCAAATGAAGCCTTCGGTGCTTAAATAGAGTTAAGTCAAGTCTGGTTGTGATTGTATGATTTCATTTGCATTTTGCCTTGTAAATTTTTAAAATATAAATTTAAAAAATTTTAGTTTCAGAAAGCCAATTCCATCGTGTAGCCGAACAACTTTTATGTTTCAATACCAATTTTGTTCATTGAATTCCATACTGCAGCCGAACAACAAAATTGATTTTCTGCACAAAACCAATTCCTGCAGATATTGGTTCTCTGACCAAAGTCAATTCCAGAAAGTCAATACCTGCACGCCGACCGGACCCTCATTGATTTTTACTTATACGGATATATCATGTTATTGTAAGTAGTATTTTGCTCAATTTAATGTGATTTTTCCTCATTCAGTAGACTTGTAACACTTATTTTTCATGTACTTAATTTAAGTGCAATCTCAATTGTGTCGTTACTATCTGTTTTCTTAAATTGCGATATTTGTGATCAATTATGATGCTTGCGTAGAATTTTAAAGTTAATATTGTTTAATTAATTGTGCATAAGAAAACTAATTGCATGATTGAATTATTCACGAGCAATGCATTGGAACCTAGGGTTAATTGACATAAGCTCATCAAATAGTGTGCATGCATTCATTCACATCTTAATTTTTATGGTTTGTCGTAAGCTCAATGCAATTATACATGATTGTTTTGCATACTTTTAGGGTTAGAGCATCACATCTTAAGTCACCTGTAGATTTGCCCCGCGTCATATTGGGTATCAGAGCCCTTGATTTAGGCTTTATTTTGATACGTGGTAGTATAATTTATAGGTTCCTTCATGACTAATTATTGTCGTCATCCTTCTTTATTTGAGGATACTGAGTGATGCAAGACGAATCTAGAGGTGGCTTTTGAAACGGTGACCTAACCCAACATGCTATGCAAATCTGACGACGTGAACCCAAATTAGATAATAAATTTTAACAACTCACGCAAATAATTCAAAACAATGCAAAATAATTTATTTAAGCGAGGCAAGCTTAGACTTTCCTCAGCGTGGACTGTCAAAGTAAGAACGTGCGACGAATAAACCCTGCAAATCACAATAATAATCTAGGACAAAATTTTATGATAATGTTTCTCCAAACACATATAAAATGTCCAGCCCAATAAATAAATGCTGAAAATAATAAACCAATACATCAAAATCTCACCAACTTGTGGGCTGACCAAGGCACCGAAGAATCCGGAGCCCGAGATGCGTGTACGACGATCTGAGGTAGAACCGGTGGCGTGGAGATAGCGTCAGTGGCTGTCCTCGGTGGTGGAGGGTGGAATCGGGCCAAAAATGGATCGATCTGGCCATGTGGGGGTAAATCCGGGCGAGGGGGATGAATCCGATGTTTGATAGCGGATCCAAGCTAAGAGAGAGAGTATGGATGGAGGTAAAGATGGATCGGGGCTGAAATTCCAGATCTGGACTGATCTAGAAAGTTTCGCGCTGTGGGAGGTGGTTCTACGGGGTGGGGAGAGGTTGGCGGCAAGGCTGGGAGGAGGGGAGAGGAAGCAAATGCTATAGGGGGATACAGGGTGGCCTGGAGGCTTGTTGGAAGAGCTTGGGGAGGCGACACGGAAGCAGGGAGGCTGAAATCACCGATATTCACTTAACAGAACAGGAAGTGTGCAATGGTTATAAGTATGAACAGTAAAATCAACATTATTTTAGGTGGCAGAAACAACTGCCGTTGTTGGGAGGGGTGGAAACTGCTGGAATCACCAATAAGGGTTGCGGGTGATAGTTTAGGAGTGGGAAAAGAGGGCTATGGTTAGGGGAATACTTGGGGAGGGAGATACCGATGTAGGAGTCATCACCTAGGGTTCCACGGAGTCGGCACCGTGGCGGGATCGCGGGAATACATTTCACCAAATTCTGCAATAACTCTAATCAACCCACTAACATCCTATTTACAATAAAATAAAGGCTAGGACATCCCACCTTCGACGACTATGATTGACCGGAGGTGGGGCCACTCAAATACAATGATAATAAACCAAAATACTAATGTAATATATCAAATTGTTTCGCAACATCTGCGGAATCCGATCGTCGATCCAGACACGCCATATATGGGAAGTCGTCATTTGGCCCCAAACGGGCCAAAAACTCGACCTCCACTGCAGATGCCCGTCTCTTCTCTGCATCAATCTCCCCGGCTTGAAAAAATTCACCTCCCGATGAATAGATATCGGAATTCTCTCGATGTATGCCTAGTAAGACTCGAAGAGGTCACCGAAAGTCATCCAAATGTCGTCGACGGAAGAGTGTACTCGCCAATCAACTCCCCCCGACTGAAAAGTTGTTATCTCTGGTGAATGTAGATGGTCGTACTGAAGTCGAAGTTCAGGGGTGAATCGATCAAGCACTGCTGCAAGCACCTAGGTGTCATCATCGTCTATAGTAAGAGTGTACCGGTGGAGTCTGGTCTCCGTGATGCTCTCAATGCTCAACTCACGAGTGTTGGATCCTGGTGCGATCGAGAATGCCGTAGGTGGAACCAAAGAAGACAAGTCACCAGGTAGGTGGGGGTCAAAAATGGATGAGCTGTGGTGACTACAAGTCGTGGGTGGGCTATAAAGGTGGCAAGGCGACATAAATGGAGGTATGGGTGACTGGAAGTCCCCATTGCTTGGGTCCACATACTCGCGAGACTCATAGTATGATGTTATATCTTCAACATTAAATATCGGGTGGATACCCATACTTGCATGGATATCAAGATCATAGATGTTTGCTTCAATCCGTCTCATGAATCCATTCGCCTAACGCTCAAACTTTTAGCAAGCCTCGCACGAAGCCTCGCAACGCAGATTTTCACCATCACCTTCTCGCCTTCATGAAGTACCTGCTCTTGCCAGTGAACATTAGCATGTGACTTAAAACATTTATTATCATTATGGCTTCTTCGTCGGACCGACTCATGACACACATGCAAATGATGAACAGACAACACAACAGACTCATGCAAATGATGACGAAATGACTCAACAGACTCATGCAAATGACACATGACTGACACAACATGCTCTCTATGAGAAAATTTAATAATGACCTGAAACTTTATCAAAAGAGGTGGCCTATAAGGAGGCTCTCTCGGTGAAGTGTAGAAAAATTCATCACGTGTGTGCTGAGTGCTCAGGTGACAACGCGAGACATCTACACTCAAATACGAGCCCGTAAAGAGCCAAATGTCTCTCGGGAAACATAACACATTTGGGGGATCACTAGGAGGTACATAAGAAAAGTCATCGCGAATGCGACGACCACCTGAACGAAAATCAGGGTGCGTGTCCCCAAAAAGAAAGAGCTCGTCTAGGGGGTCAGCATGTGGTGCGTCCCAAAACTCATCGAGGGTGCGATGTGTCATAAGGTAAGTCCTCAAGATATGGGTATGCTCAAGTGTACTCCAGGAAGGCGCTATATACACCATGCTCCACTCAAGACCTATTTTCTGAGACAAGGCAAAAGATGATAATGACAAAGACGCCAATAACTCGAAACTCATAAACGAGCGGCTCACCTGAATCGCATCCTCACCAGGATGTGAGGGCTTATCAGGAGGCTCAACAGGAGGGTCATCATAGCACTCGTCACCAGGTTCATGATCCTCCATATGAGTACCATCGTAAGGGGTAGTGTCCTCATGAATGGGTGATATAGCCACTGCGAGATCAACACTAGGCTCTGGGCTCTCGGTTGTGATGTGACTCAGGGCAATGACAATGAGAGAACAACATAGGCATACACTCAAGAATGGATCCGTGGGTGCGGTGTCAAAGAATGAGTCTGTGGTTGGGGCGCTAACTAACTTGGTGTACAACAGAGGAAGAGGTTCGGGTGAGGGGCACAACATTACAGATTCAATAGGTCGCTCAGACTCACTCTCAGTTACGGGTCAGAAACAAGAGATAGACCACTCACTGGGGAGAGATCAATCTGTATCAGTTATCACTTCAGTCATGTTTGACGAAACAATGATAAGCCAAGTGGTGTCCTCGGTGTGGGAGGAGCTCATATTGCAGAGGTCAAGGTGAGAACCCCTTTAACTAGCTCTTGCGGATCTCAAATACTGTTCATAACGAAGGGCGAGCTGATATGTCTGCTCGAGAGACTTCGAGATATGGTAAACTACCTTAGTACGTATGTCAGATCGAAGGTCAGCTCAAAATCGGCTAGATCCTCGCGGATATCACTCCTCACCACTAACTCAGTAAAACGGTCCTTATACTCAGCGACAGACATAGACCCTTGCTGAAGGGAAAATAATTGGTCAAGCAAGCGACTCCGATATGATGAAGACAAAAACCCCTGACACAATATACGCTTCATGTCCCTCCAACTAATGATGCGACGAAGACGGTAAAAGTCTAGGTTTCGCAAACTTAACGCGACACTCACCGAATATCTCAAAATGATCAAGATAGTACTGCATATCCATGAGCCAATAACTGAAATACTCGGGACACAATGAGCCGTCAAAGGAAGGGGCAGCAGTACAAAACTGACTCTCAAGAACTCTCTCGGAACGACGATCCTCATAATAATAATCCCTAAGGTAACCGAATCGTGTTGAAGGATCAACACGATGCTCGCGTGTATGGATAAAAACGACGACAATCATTATAATAATCATCTCTAGCATAGTGGGGTCGTGTTGGTGGGTCAACACGATCTCTGGAAGTGGTGTGCTGCAATCACGAATAATCATCGTATTGTTGTGAGGGTCTCCCTGAAGGGGATCTATGAGGGCTGCTGAAAGTGGACTCGAGACCTCCAAAGTGAGGAAAGGAATAATTGTGACACAATGACATAATGAAAAACCTATATACTCTACAACTGCGTATCGAAAAGTACGCGCAACCTCTCTTTGATACCAATTGACACAAGACGAATCTATAGGTGGCTTTTGAAACGATGACCTAACCCTACATGCTATGCAAATCCGACGGCGCGAACCCAAATAAGATAATAAATTTCAACATCTCACGCAAATAATTCAAGACAAGGCAAAATAATTTATTTAAGCGAGGCAAACTTAGGCTTTACTCAGCGTGGACGGCCAAAGCAAGAGCGCGCGGTGAATAAACACTGCAAATCACAATAATAATCTAGGACAAAATTCTACGATAATGTTTCTCCAAGAAAATATAAAATGTGCAGCCCAATAAATAAATGCTGAAAATAATAAACAAATACAACAAAATCTCACAAACTTGTGGGATGACCAAGGCACCGAAGAATCCAGAGCCCAAGATGCGTGTACGATGATCTGAGGTGGAACCGGTGGCGTGGAGATAGCGTCGGTGGCTGTACTCGGTGGTAGAGGGTGAAATCGGACCAAAAATGGATAGATCCGACCACGTAGGGGTAAATCCGGGCAAGGAAGGATGAATCCTATGTTTGGTAGCGGATCCGGGCTAAGAGAAGGAGTATGGATGGAGGGAAAGATGGATCAGGGGCTGAAATTCCAGATCTGGACTGATTTGGAAAGTTCCGGGCTGTGAGAGGTGGTTCCACGGGGTGGGGGGAGGTTGGAGGCAAGGCTAAGAGGAGGGGATAGGAAGCGACTGCTATAAGTGGGATAGGGGGTGGCTGGAGGCTTGTTGGAAGAACTTGGGGAGACGACACAAAAGTAGGGAGGCTGAAATCACCGATATTCACTTCACGGAATAGGAAGTGTGCAATGGTTATAAGTATGAACGGTAAAATCAACCTTATTTCAGGTGGCAGAAACAGTCGCCGCTGTTGGGAGGGGTGGAAACTGCTGGAATCACCAATAGGGGCTGCAGGTGATGGTTTAGGAGGGGAAAAAGAGGGCTATGGTTAGGGGAATGCTTAGGGAGGAAGATAAGTCATCACCTAGGGTTTCACGGAGTCGACATTGTGGCGGGATCGCGAGGATCCTTTTCACCAAATTTTGCAATAGCTCTAATCAGCCCACTAACATCCTATTTATAATAAAATAATGTCCAGGGAACCCCACCTTCGACGACTATGATTGTCCGGAGGTGGGGCCACTCAAATACAATGATAATAGACCAAAAATACCAAAGTAATATATCAAATTGATTCGCAACGCGAATCCAGACGCATCTGCGGAGTCCGATCGTTGATTCGGGCACACCATATATGGAAAGTTGCCAATTGGCCCCGAACGGGCCCAAAACTCGTCCTCCACTGCAAGTCCTCGTCTTTGCTCCGCATCACCGAGTCTATCTACACTTGATCACAAAAAGGCCCTCTAGAGAGATCCCCATGTTAATACGACGATTATCCTCATTCGCAGCACATCACTTCCAGAGAATGTGTTAACCCCTTAACACGATTTCACTATGTTAGAGACGATCACAACAATGATTATCATCCTCCCTATCCTGTGCACGAGCGGACTGTGTTGAACCTTCGACGCGACTCAATTACCTTAGGGAGGATTACTATGAGGATCAATTTGAGAGAGACCTCAAGTGTAGGTTTCGTGCAGTTGCTTCATTGTTTGACGGGCCATAGAGTTCAAGTCTTAGATATTGACACGTGGATATGAAATATTATGTCAATTATTTTAAATTATTTGCTAAGTGTCACATCAATAAAACTTAGACTTCTTGGTCATGCGAGAGAGTATTGGTCTACAATTGAGGACCCCTGTCCGAGATCGTATTCACTGCTACCACCATGCCTACTCGTGTCCTTATGGATACATAAGATGGGAAACTTGAGGCACAGTTCTCTCACCCCAATGAGGTGCTTTGTCTGATGAGTGGTTTGTCATTGGATTCTGATTCATTTCTTGCGACCTCGAATAAGAGTGAGTACGACCGACCCATTAATTTTATAGTCACACATCTTTCTTATATCTCATGTGTTAATTTAGATACTGCCCTGATAGTCGGCTCACCCTTGAATACTTGTTCATATGAGTTTCATGACATGGTAGCGTCGACTCACGTTATGAGTGAGATTCATGAGCATGTTACTGACTTTATGGTAGTTGCTCGGCCGTACATGGTCATTCTGTTCCCTATGACTTTAACATTGTAGACGATTCACATCCGCAGGATCATCCCATTTTTGTTAACCTCCGTAACGAGTCCTTCCTCGAGATCCGGGAAGATCCATTTGATGAACCTCCCTCCCCCAGAAGCATTTTCCCTGGTATGAATAACTTGGGTCATCATTCAGGTGATTGTCGCATTGACGATAAATTTTCTTACCGCCCGGTGAACCTCCTGAGTTATATCCGCATGTCACTATCGTCGACATTCCTTCGGATGATCACATTCGTGTTGAGGTGGAATTCCATGATATTGTGTCTCACTGCTGATGTCTAAATCACTCATTTGGGCGTTCTCCGTATACTTGACGAGTATTTCTACACCACGCCCAAGGAACCTCCGGATAAACCGCCCATCTTTAGAGACTTCCACCGCTACGTAAAATCTATTGAGTCTATTGGGATCATCATTTACATGTGGTGCATGATTTACATGTCATATTCTGACATAAAGTTATATTAAATCATGATCATTTTAAAACTTGTGTTGTAATCACATTAGAGATCAAATGTTCAATAAAGGTGATTCAGTGATGATTTGCACAATATTTGAGAAGTACACATTGGGTGCGACTACGAATCTAAGTGCTCGGAGAATAAGTCCATATACTATCATGAGAGAGTCAGGGTCAAATTTCTTCGAGCTTGATATTACTAGAAATACATTTGTTCATTTTGTACTCAATGTTGAGGATTGGATTTTAGATGTTGAGCAGCCTAGTTTTGGGCCTTCAATCTTCCTTTTTAGCTGGAGATGAATGATTTTGAGTCTCGGATATTGATGGAGATCATTCACGCAAAGTTGAAAGTCTACCGGGTCGATAATTTTTGCATCGTCAACTCCGTGATCGGAGACCGTCATCTCGATTCACCATATGTATTTTTTTGGACTTATATTTTGAGATTTATGTTAGATTATCCGATCGTGCGTTTAGAGTCAGCAGATGACTTAACCTAAATCTCTCCTCCATTTATACATCTACTGACTAGGGCAACAAAATTTTCGAGTATTTGCGATTTTCTCAGGGAGATAGCCGCTCAATTAGTGGTTCGGTGTGGCGTCGAGCCTCACGCGCGGTGCGAAGCCATCGGGTCCCGCCTTTGGGGTGTCGACTCCCGATTTGTCGCCTTCCTTCCTCTGACGAGTCTCCCCATCTATCCAGCCGCCACTGTCGCCTTCCCAGATCACGGGAAGCCTTCTTACCGCCGCTTCTCTCGCTTACTCATCATCCCAGCCACCGACAAACTCACCCACCTATCCACTACAGATACATTCCCGTTCTCAGTTTCCCAAAGTCCCTTCAACATCGGTCAAGACTCCAGCAGCCCCTTCACCCTCACAACCCCCTTCGACCTTCAGAAACCCCTGCTCTACCCTCCAAAATTTTCTTTCACCTCTCCAACACTCGTCAACACATTCTTCAATCATGGGCACTGTTTTAAATATCCTCCGACATGTCGTTTTTAAAGGCAAAATGATATGTTAAAAAAACATTATCCTTTTATAAAATATAGGCCGACATGTCCAATTTTTTCTGATATATCGGTCGACACGACTTTTAAATGTATCGTTCAATATTTTATTTTATTTATATTAGCAGACTAGCAATATATGTTTAAATATCTATATGTATTATATTATGTATGTTTAAATCAATAATACATATTGTTTCAATTTTTAAAGTTTTATTCTTACAACCGGTTTTGCATAATTATTTCACACAATTTTTTTATTTGATATTACAAAAAATGTGAAAATATTTAAAACATTTATTAATTGATTATTTATATGTTTTTAATATAAACTAATAAATTTAAAAAGGCTTATAATCAATCAGGGTCTGTTCGGCGCGCATGTATTAGCTTTTTGGAATTGACTTTGATCAGAAAACCAATATCTGCAGAAATTGGCTTTGTGCAGAAAACCAATTCTGTTGTTCGGCTGCAGGATGATATTCAGTAAATAGAATAGAAATTGATAGGTAAATGTTGTTCGGCTGTGCAAAGGAATCGCTTTTGTGGCATTGAAATTTTTAGAATAATGCATGAGCTGAATAAATCTGTTGATTGAAAAAGGTTCAATGCCTCTATGGATGAAAATCAATAGACAACATCATGGACTGAAAATAACTGAACACACTTGAAAAAAGGATCCATGAAGAAAACAGAACCAATATCCAAGGAGATAATTTCCTCCAAGAAGAAAACTTGAAGCTACGTCTAAATAAGAAATAAAAAACGGCAAAAACACAGGAATCAAAGAAGAAATACATAAAAAATCAAAACAAACTTGAAAGCAGCGTTGGAGTCTCTACCGTTGATCGATAACGAAAACCTGATCTGCAAACTTGAAGCAGTTGCCTACCATGGAAAACCAACGACATGCAAAAAAATGAGGAAGACGAAGAGAAAGCCGAAAAGGAGGATAACGAAGAGAAGAGGAGGAAGAAAAAGAAGAGAAGGAGAAGTAGAAGAGGAGGAGGATAACCGCAAATAAGAAGAAGAAGAGGAGGAGGGAAGTTACCGACAACGAGCAGCAATTTAGGTCACGGGAGCAGGGTCGGGGCACGAGAGCGGGAGCGAGGTCGGGGAACGAGAGCGGGAGCGGGAGTCGTGAAAAGCAAAATGGTGCAATACCGAGGGGAAGACATAAGTTTTTATGGCTTTCGTTTTTAGGCTAACTCAAAAAACCGTGAGCTATCCTCCGAAAACCAATACCTGTCAAATTTTGTCCCGCCAAACGCCAGAATTGGCTTTCTGGAACCCAAAACTAATTCCAGAAAGCCAAAACTTGTGCGCCGAACGGATCCTCATAGATATTTAACTTTTAAATCTTCTGTATTCACAATAAACTTATCATTATCATTATAAAATTATTGTATAGTATTAAATATATTTTACAATGTATAATTTGTATTTGTTAAACCAGCCTATGCCGGTCCCAAGCCCGGATGAAAAATTATGAGAGTTGTGTTAGGTAGACGACCAACGTAAAATTTAGTCACCCTAATGAATATAGATCATTTGAGAAAAGACTGCAAGAGACTAGATGAGTGGGTGAGAAAACTAAATTTTTAGATAATTCAGATTTTAAATTATGCTACACAGGAAAAAAATAAATCAAACAGTGGAGTAAGAATTATTATGGATACTACTTGGAAGGATGAAATTGTTGGGGTAAGTAGAAATGTGATAGAATATTAGCTCTTAAATTGATCATATGAAAGAAAACTATTAATGTGATTAGTGCTTATGCACCACAAGTAGAATTAAGTGAAGCTATTAAAGTACAATTTTGAGAAAACTTAGATGATTTAGTAAGAGAAATTCCATAAAGAGAGAAGATTTTCAAAGGAGACTTAAATAGACATATATGGAAGAAAAATGTAGACTGCACAGTCGTTCATGAAGGATATAAATATGGAGAAAAGAATGAAAAAGGACGAACTATTTTAGACTTTGTTGTGACACATGAGCTAATTGTATCAAATACGTTTTTCAAAAAACGGAAGAACATTTAATTACGTTTAAAAGCGGACCAAATAAATCACAAATTGATTATTTATGACTCGCAAAATGGATAAAATGATTTGTAAGGATTGCAAAGTCATACCAGGAAAAAGTTTGACAACGCAACATAGGTTAGTGGTGTTATATGTACAAATTAAATATAATAAATTTAACACAACAACAAAAATGTTGCAAAAAATTCGGTGGCGGAATTTGAAGATGGAAAAGCAAGTTGCTTTCAAGAAAACAGTTATGAAACGACTAGTTGATGACCCTTATGTTGATCCTAATATCTCATGCGAAGTTATGTCTTCACATTTAAAGATAAGTGAAAAGAACATATTTGGAGTATCAAAAGGTCTTGCGCCCCCAATTAAAGAATCTTGGTGGTGAAAAGAGAAAGTGCAAGACAAAGTGATGACAAAGAGAGCAAGTTATAAATCACTCTATGCTTGTAGGAATGATGAAAACTTAGCAAGATATAAAGTCGTCAAAAAATAAGCTAAATAGGTAGTAAGTAAGAAGTCAAGCTTATAAAGAATTTTATAAGCGACTAGGTACCAAAAATGAAGAGCGTGACATATATAAAATTGCTCGAGCTAGAGAAAGAAAGACAAAAAATTTAAGTCAAGTAAAATGCATAAATGATGAGACAGATACAGTTTTGAGGGTTGATGTGGATATTAAAGAGCGATGAAAAAAATATTTTTATCAACTGTATAATGAAACAAACAATAAATTGAACTTGAAAGAGTTAAGTAAATCAGAGAAGTATAAGAACATAACGTTTTACCGTAAAATTCAAGTATCAGAGGTAAAAGATGTTATAAATAAAATGAAAAATGGAAAGACGGTTGGGTCAGATGATATACCAATTGAAGTATGAAAATGTTTATGAAATGAAAGAATTTTGTGGCTTATATGTTTTTTCAATAAAATACTGACGTCAAAGAGGATGTCAGACCAATGAAAAGAAAGTGTCTTAATACATTTGTATAAGAATAAATATGATATACAAAATTATGTTAATTATAGAGGAATTAAATTGATGAGTCATACCATGAAACTATTAGAACGAGTAATAGAAAAAAAATTAAGATGAGAGACTAACATCTCAGAGAATCAATTTGGATTAATGCCAGGGAGGTCGACCATAAAAGCTATACATCTCATGAGGAGACTCATTGACAACTATCTAGGAAGAAAACACGATTTGCATATGTTGTTTATTGATCTTGAGAAGGCTTATGATAGAGTTCCAAGAGAGATCATACGAAGAGTATTAGAAAAGAAAGGTGTAAATATATCATATATTGTCACAATCAAAGATATGTATACAAATTCAGTGACAAGGGTGGGGACATCTGGAGGATTAACATAGGAATTCCCTATCACTGTTGGCATACATCAAGGTTCAACTTTAAACTCTTATCTTTTTACTCTTATCTTAGATGAGCTCACTAGACATATCTAACAAACAATACCTTGGTGTTTATTATTTGCGGATGATATCATTTTGGTTCATGAGACGCGCGAGCGTGTAAACACAAAACTTGAATCTTGGCGAGATACTTTAGAAAAGAAGGGTTTTAAGTTGAGCAGGGCAAAGACGGAGTATATGGAGCTTAAATTTAGCAGTACAAGAAAGACAGATGACTTCTTTATTAAGTTGGGTGATTAAGATATATACTGTAGTGAGTGTTTTAAATATCTTGGATCGATAGTTCAAAAAGATGAAGGTATTGATAAAGATGTGACACATAATCCAAGCGGGTTGGTTGAAGTGAAGAGGAGTGTCAGGAATCTTATGTGATCGTAAAGTACCATTAAAATTTAAGGGCAAGTTTTACCGTACTGCAATTAGACCCGCGATGCTTTATGGTTTTGAGTGTTGGGCAGTGAATTGTGTACATGAGCAAAAAAATGGGAGTTGCGGAGATGAAAATGCTTAGGTGAATGTGTGGACACACGAGATTGGATAAAATTAGGAATGAAAGTATCATGGATAAGACAGGAGTAGCACCAATTGCAGAGAAGAAGGTTTGGACACGCACAAAGGAGACCATTAGAGGCACCTATTAGGTGTTGTGAGAGTCTAGTCATTAGGCATGTTAAAAGAGAGAGGGGTAGACCAATAAATATTTGGAATGAAACTGTAAGGAAAGACATGATGTACTTAGACATTAGTGAGATTATGACAAAAGATAGAGCACAATGGCGACAAAGGATCCATATAGCCGACCCCACTATAGTAGAATAAAGGCTTGAATGTTGTTTTTATACTAATAATTAGTATACATAAAAATATATTTTTATTTATATGTAATGAAAATCCGATAATTTAAAATATCTCCGACATATTTCCAACTCCTGTTTACTCTAATGAAATAACTAAACATGATCCTCACATGTATGAAGTATAAACTGGAATAAAAAGCGTCACTCAATCAAATATTAAATCAGACTGAAAAAAAAGTGATAAAAATGGTCCAACTTACCTTGGTAGAAACAAGTGGAGCCCTATCTCCCATAATTTTAACATCCGGAAGGTAGCTGAAGTCAGAAGCAATAAGAGACATCTTCGGTAAAGCCCAATGCAGAACTTCTAGAAGTTGCTGCACGATCAAGAACAGATTCAGAGAACAAAACACTTTAACATGTATCTACGGCTGATGATAATGAAAACTCACTTACCAGAGAACCAGTTGGTAGCCAAGCTTTACGAGGTTTTGGAAATGCCTTTGACAGAAATTTTCTTGCAACAGAAAAAGATTGGTTTCGCTGTGCATTACCGTCCTTACCCATGTCAATAATCTTTATGCATTGAGCAATTAAAGTATCTTGTAAAGGATTATAGATCTCGGAGACTGGTAAGCTTCCTTGGAAAGGCATAAATGAGTAAAACATCAAGAGAATGATTAGATCATATATTTAAATAAAAAGTTTCAAGTAGTTAAATTGTTGTGTGTTACTGCCAACATAAACTCTAGAGTAATTCAGCGACTATGTACTTATCTGGGGAGTAAATATTTCAATTCAAGTTGTCGCATCATTATCAGCATTAGCATTATCCTAACTACTCGCGTTCAGCTTTATAACCTCATTTTTCAATTGTTCATATTAAGTGTCGTCTAGGGTGTTAAATAAGTGGAATGCAAAATAGAATAATCCATTAAGAGAGAGATCCCTTACTCTTATATGCTTGAGTAAGGGAAAGCTAAACACAAAGTAAAATTACAATACTACCCCGACTTGAACATAACATATTACAACTCTTCCCCACAAGTCAGACGGAAGATATCAGTCATCCCAATTTTCTGGATATCATCGGTAAACACATCACACCCCAAGCTTTTGGTGAAGACATCGGCTGCTGATCCCTGGAGTGAACAAATGAAGTAACAACTGTTTTCTTATCCAAGTGATCCTTAATGTAGTGTCGATCCACTTCGACGTGCTTTGTCCTGTCGTGCTGGACCGGGTTATGAACAATACTAATTGCAGTCTTATTGTCACAAAATAAGGAGAAAGGAGTTGTCACAGGAAAGCCTAAATCCTGTAACACGGTACGCAACTATAATCCCTCTCATGAGCCTTGATCCATGGGACGATAATCTACCTCTGCACTTGACCTGACCACCACATTCTGCTTCTTGCTCCGCCACGTCACAAGGTTACCACCAACAAAGGAGCAGTATCCTGGTGTGGGCTTCCTGTCATCCTGGCAACCAGCCCAATCAGCAGTAAAAACCTCAATTTCCAAATTGTTGTTCCTAGAGAATAGGAGGCCACGACCAGGAGCTTTCTTCAAATACCGTCGTAGACAATACACCGCTTCTTGATGCCTGATTCTAAGAGAATGCATATATCTGCTAAGAATACCAACTGTATACGTAATGTCGGGACGAGCATGAGATAAATATATAAGTTTTCTGACCAATCTTTGGTAACGTGATACATCAGCATGATCACCATCACCATCTTCATCAATCATGTGATTATCCTCCATAGGGGTGTTCGCAGGAACACAACCAAACATACCAGTTTCCTTTAGGAGATCCAATATGTACTTCCGTTGGGATATAAAGATACCCCGCTCTAATTTAATCACTTCGATGCTCGGAAGTATCACAATCGTCCCAAGTCCTTCACTTTAAATTCAGTCGATAGGAGGGTCTTGAGGTTGACGATCTCCTCTGTATCATTTCCAGTAATTACGATGTCATCCACGTAGACAATGAGAACCAAAACACGTTGTTCATGTCTCCAGATGAACATGGTATGATCTGATTGGGCTTGCTTGTACCCAAACTTGAGCATTGCTGTGAGGAATCTTCCAAACCAGGCCCTTGGAGATTGTTTCAGGCCATATAATGATTTCCTTAGGCGACAGACGAGCCATTCAGATCCTTTCTTCAAAAAACCATGAGGGAATTTCATGTACACCTCCTCCTCAAGCTCACCGTGGAGAAACACATTTTTCACGTCCAGTTGATGAAGTTCCAAGTCCAGACAGGCAACACATGATAACAAGACCCGAATAGAGTACATTTTTGCTACATGAGCAAAGTCTCCTAGTAATCAACTCCTTGAGTCTGGGTGTATCCTTGAGCGACAAGACGCGATTTGTACCGTTTCACCTTGCCATCTTGGTTCTGCTTAACCGAGAAGACCCACCTGGAACATATAGCTTTCTTTCCTGGAGGGAGAGCGGAGATGTCCCACGTATGATTTTTGTCCAAGGCGGACATCTCATCACGCATAGCCTGTGTTCAAGTCGGTATAGTCAATGCTTCCTGTCATGTCTTGCGAATAACAACTAGAGAGAGATGAGACAAAAGTCTGATGAATCGTAGTAAGATGACTATAAGCCACATGACTAGAAATCAGATGTTGCGTGAAAGTAGCTTTACCCTTTTTCAGCGAGGCAAGAGGCATATGCAGGTCGGCATCATCAGAATCTGAGTCCGAAGTTGGCACTGATAGAGGCGGAGCGGCGGTGACCTGTGTACCTGAACGACGGTGGTATACACGTGGAAAAAGAGAGATCATAGTAGAGGAGTCCGGTATTGGGATATGAGGAGCTTTGGGAACATTCGTAGAAGGAGGTGAAAGAATAGAGGAGAAGGACGGGAGAAGAGGCAGAGGGACAGTAGTAACATCATCCGTAGTATATGTACTCTCCCCCTAACGAAGAACATGAGTCGAGGATGGAAAGGACTCCCCCTCCCGGAAAGTAACATCCATGGTGCAGAACATACGCCGAGAAGGAGGGTGATAACAACGATACCCTTTGGTCGTGGAGGAATAGCCAAGGAAGACACAACGTTGAGCCCGAGGGTCAAGTTTATCACGTTGAGGTTGGTGCACATGCACGTATCATAAGCACCCAAAAACACGGGGTGACAAATGGGAAGTATGAACCATGTCGAAGGTAGAGAGATGGGCTAGAGGAGTAGTAAAAGAGAGAACACAAGAAGGAAGACGATTAATAAGATGTACAGCAGTAAACACCGCATCTCCCCAATATGGTTTAGGAAGATGCATCGTCAAGAGGAGACAACGGGCAACCTCGAGTAAATGCCGATTTTTTCGTTCGGCCACATTGTTCTAGTAGATGTGTAAGCACAAGTTTTCTGGTGGATGATACCGTGAGAGGTGAGGTACGTGCCAAATGAACCACGATCGTCATACTCCCCCCCACTTCACTTGAACACGGATAGCGGCATTAAATTGATTTTTCACCATATTATGAGAGACTTGAAAACATGAAGAAACTTCAATTTTATTTTTTAATAGATAAACTCATGTAGTACGCGAGAAACAATCATAAAGGTGACGAACCATCGAAAACCAGTCTACGATATAACAAGAGACGACCCCCAAACATCAAAATGTATAACATCAAAAGGGGTGCTACTAAGAAAAGAAAGATGTGAAGAGTTCTTTCGCACATGTTTAGACCGATCACAAATATCAAAAGAAAAATTCTGAAGAAAAGGTGAAAAAACAAGAAATAATTTTTGCAGGTAGAGGGAAGACGGGTGTCCCAAATGCAAATGCCAGCGGTGGACATCCTCTGCAGTAACAGTAGAACTGGAAAGAGCCTGAGAACGAGGAGTATCCAGGTAGTACAAGCCGCAACTGCACCTACCACTGTCAATATTCCGCTTTGTACCCAGTTCCTGAAAAACACAAGAATCGGGAAAGAATGTTACATAACAGTTAAGAGATTTCGTAAGATTGCTGATGGAAAGTAAATTGCGAGAAAAAGAGGAAACGTGAAGAACAGAGGTAAGAGAAATGGACGGTGAACAAGAAATGTTGCCCTTGCCCGCAATAGAGGACAACGAGCCGTTAGCTGAAATAATTTTCTCCTTACCAGACAAAGGAGTATAAGAGAGAAAACCTGAGAAGGAACCAGTCATATGATGGGTGGCGCTAGAGTCGAGCACCCATTCAGAAAGAGAGGTGGTGGCCGCATGAGCACTAGGCATAGCAACGGTGGCAAGAAAGGAGGAAGCCGAAGATTGGGACTCGTCATAGACATCAGTAGTGTAAGCAGCGTCATGAGAACGGTAGCCACTGTGCCTATGGCCCCCACGGCGAGGTCCATTGCCCCGACCACGACTGCGACCAGAAGGAGCCAAATGCGGATGAAGTTTGAAGCATGCCTCCCGAGAGTGTCCCCGTCGACCGTAGTAATTACAGATATGCACTGAAGATGCAGGAGTAGGGATGAGGCCATGACCAACACTCGTCAAGGCGGAACGATCTGGAGGAGTCATAACACTGAGAGACTTGTCGTGGTCTTCATCACCCAAGATCATGCTGAACGCCTCACGGTGGGAGAGAAGAGGAGAACGATGTAGAACATGTGTCCGGACCACATCAAATTCTATATTCAACCCCATTAAGAAGACATGAAGACGGAAACGGTCCTCCCGTTGCTTCAACAGGACGACAACCACTGTACACGCTGGAGTGAAATGAGCAAAGTAGTCCAATTCTTGATACAAGCGCTCAAACTCCGAGAAGAATGATGAGATAGTCATTGACCCTTGACGCAACTCCAAAATGCGGCGAGTGAGCTCATAAACCTGGGTGGAGCTACCAATCTGAGAGTAAGTTTCACGAGCACGAGTCCAGATCTCGAACGCAGAGTCCATCAGCATATAGCTCTGATAGACCTTGGGCGACATCGAATGAAGGAGACAAGACACAACCAGAGAGTTTTCAGAATCCCAGCGCTTCCACGAGGGATGAGACACAGGAGGCTCCGTAATCGACCCACCGATATAGCCAAACATCTGTTGACTACGGATGACATGCTGAGCAACACGAGACCATTTCAGGTAATTCGTGTCATCCGGAGAAACCGTGGTAAACTTCAAGGAGCTAGAGTGGCCATGGGGCGGCTGAGGCTCAACCATTGGAGGATGGATCACTCCCGGAGAAGAGACAGATGACTCGGGTTCACCCATACCGACCAAAGAGACACAATAGATCAACACCCCTAATTCCAGCATAGGATCGGCAGGACATGCCGACTCGGAGGACAATTGTCACAACCATGGTTAGATCTTTGAAGTCAATCTGCAGAAACTAGAGGATACACAACAACATCAGGCAGCAGGGCAGCAACAGCAGGGCAGCAACAGCAGGGTAGCAGTAGCAGGTTTCACGGGCAGCAGGTTTTACGGGCAGCAGGTTTCACGGGATCGACAACAGCAGGGTCGGATCGGCGGCCTGGATATGGATTTGGACCGGCAGCAGGCAATAGGCTCATGAAGAAGAAGAAGAAGAGGAGAAGGAAGAAGAGGCGGCGGGCTGCTTCATGGAGGAACGACGGTGGCGTTCCTCTCAGCAGCCGGCAGGAGTGACGTCCGACATGAACGATTCGAGCGATGGGAGCGACGGAAGAGGACGAGAGATCGACGGGTAAGATTGACGGGATTTGCCTAGACGATCGACGCGGGAGCCGACGGGAATAGGACACGATTAGCCGACGGGAATAGGGCACAATTTTTATCTTCCACTGATACCAAGTGGAATGCAAAACAGAATAATCCATTAAGAGAGAGGTCCCTTACTCTTATATACTTGAGTAAGGGAAACCTAAACACAAAGTAAAATTACAATACTATCCCGACTTGAACATATTACAACTAAATATATCTTCAGTAATCATTTTGAACAACCTTTTTTTGTGTTTTGGGGCAAAGTTGTAAATATCATATGTCAGTGCATATCAAATCGAGTTTTTAAATATCAGACGTTGAAGACATGTCTATGATATCTTAAAATATTGAATATCCATATTCATAAATAAAAATATATATTAAGTGTACGGCCCAGATTCAGCCAGTGTAATGAACTATAGGAAGGTCTCACCCATAAGGTCTCGCATAACACTTGGCAGTCTCGCCCAACCTTCGAAGGGATCTCACACAACATCCAAAGGGGATTCAGAATCGTCAAAGCAAAGGAGGTCTCGCCCTTTTGTGAAACCTCTCCGTCTGGCTGGAAAATTCAAGCTGACCTCAAAAACGAGAAGGTGCCAGTCGAGTTTTTACAAAAATATATTCTTATTCATTTCAAATGTTAGCAATCTTTGAGCATTACGGATGGTAATATCTTCATTCACAAACAATATTTTTGTGCTTTCTGGCATGAATAAGAATACAACAGCCCGATTCCAACGCTGGCTCACAAAGCACTCATATGTACCATTAATGGTGTGCCCATCATAGATGTCCTACTGGACCTGCCAATAGCTTACTGGCGCAATCCCATGATCTTTCCACTCAAGTATATTGAAGAGATCCAGCACTGCCACTTCCAATTTAGTTTGGAGATGCTCAATCGGGATCACCCCGACTTCAAGCTCCACAGAAGAACCTCTCAAAAATTATCCTCTAACAGCAGCGATAACGATAACGTGGAGTCATCACCTTTTTTCACTAGAGGAAAAAGATGAAAGATTCTCTTAAAGTATGATGTGATATAAAGTTATTCTGGTGCGTCGTAGAAGTCAAGAAGGAATCTTATCGCTTAGGATAAGATATAAAGTATGATGCGATATAAAGTGTATGATGTGATATAAAGTAATTATAGCGTGTTGTAGAAGTCAAGAAAAGAATAACTTGTATTGTAAGAAATGAATCTTATCTCTAAAGATAAGATAGCGTGTGATGTAAGTTATCCCCTCGATGGACAACTATAAATAAGGGTCCACTATAATGGTTTGAGACATCTCAACCTTGGCCAATATCTCTAAGCAATAAAGTTTGAAGTGTTCTTTGAGTGTTTTAATATTTTTGTGTGTTCTTATTCTTTTATTCTTCTGTTAATCGTGTATCCCTCCTGTACGGTTGCACCTCTCGTCGGCGGATACACTCCTCCAAGACCGGTGATGACACTCTCCACCAATGCTGACGGCTATCTCCTCGAAGAAGGGCGAAAACTCTCCTCGTCCTACGCCGGCGACAACCCCTCCAAGACTGGGGATCCTCCTTGAGGCCGGCGACCTCTCTGATCGCACGAGCAACGAGAAACGGGGGAGAGAGAGAGGGATAGTACTGGAGGATAAAACCTCTCCCAGGCAGCTCCTGTAATTCTCACGCATGGGGGGAGGTGAGAGATTAGGATTTATATTAAATAGAACCTAGACTAGTGGGTCCGTATCTGGGTCAGATCCGGATCCGGATCTGAACCAATAAAATAACACTTGTGCTCAAACACTTTGGGATGGTTCCGATCAGGTAGATTAGAAATAATGTTTTAACTTTTAAAGGTCTGCTTAGAAGGGAATGAACAAAACTGTAAGTCAAAAACGTACAAGATGACAATGAAGATTACATTAGTTTACCTTCTAGACGCAGAGAAACCAAGACAAGAAGTGCAAGCTATAATAAAATACACGTAATATAATGAAACATTCATTTACGTGCAGTGATAAATTCATATAATTTTGATGTTTTCACAATGCTACAAACCTGTCTTGTGCTTTCTCAATCCAAGCCTCCATCCAGGGAGATACTTGATCAGGGGAATATACAAGGTCATGTGGAAGATTATCAAGAACCTTCATCATTAAGAAACACACACACCAAAATTGGTTAGGAAAATAGGTGCTAGTAACAGATCAACATATAAATTTGCTGCTTCGACATTAACACGCTTTTCTTGTGAAGATTATGGATACGACAAGCTTCTACTTTGACTTTAGTGGCCTTAGTTTGGCATGTTACCTAGCCTCGTAAAATGATATTTAGTAGGAAAATCATCAGTATCCTCATAGAATGATGATTACTAGGAAAATCATTCGACCATGATGACTTTTTTTTATTTTCCCAATTAATCATAGCCCAAAAGAATAATATATGTTTTCAAACTATTCTTATTCAAGAATAAGAAATAACAAAAGGCAAAATCATTCAGCTAAAAAAGTCCTTGGAATCTTTTGGGATGGGATTCTTTTCCACCCATACAAAGGATATAGTAAATGGAAATAAATGAATGAATGAAATGGGTTTACTGAAGTTCAATTTCAAACTCGGTGATATGAATACTAAATGAAAGTTGTCCACCAAGACCAATGATTTTATATGTTGGTGTTTATTATATAATTGCAAATCTGTTTGAAGAATACCTCTTCCACCAAATGGAATAATACCAAGAAAAGTAAAATTGCTAAAGGATGCTCTACTTTCACTAAATTTAGTAAGGGAGAACATATGTTATTTTTTAAATGTCTTAACAATAATGGTTTTAGGAAAACAAAGGTTAGACATTTTTTACAAACCATTTGAAAAGAAATCATGTTCTAACTTCTATCCACCAAGACTAAGGATTGGATTGGTTGGTGCACAAATTTTTAATTAAAATGCCAAAAAACTTACATGAAGGATGCCCCTTCCAACAAATTTTACGGGATCAAAATACAAGTTATAGGGACCAAGTGATCAAATTTATTTTCATAAAAAAGGATTTGGCTTGGTATTTGCCGGGGCTATAAAAATCTCTATCTGCTCAAGTGTTGGCTATGTTTGACTTCTACCTTTCAGTGAATCTCTAAGGTCTCCATGGCATTCACGGATCTTTAGCAATCCTTGGTGTCCACTCCAGTGTTGATTATGTCTGACTTGCAATTGTATTATAAGGTCTCAATTGAACAAATCAAGCAAGTCCAATTGACGTAACATGAAACCTATTAGCCCGAAAGCACCATGGAGAGCAACAAAAGTCCACAGACCGCCTAATTGACACCAACGAGTAAATCTCCTTGTGGTTCAAGGTACCATAGTAGCAACAAAGAATGTGCTAAACTATTAGCAGGAGTAGAAATTGCAGTCATTAAGAAATTTAACCTTCAAATAGGAACTATCCAATCCATAGGTATACCATATATCATGAAGTTACAAAAGTTGTACTTGTGAACCAACCCCCTAATGCGAAATAAGCACAAGGAAAGAGCAATAGGCCGGATTAGCCTACAAACACGAAATGGACCCTCCGTGACCAATAATCCGTACTACCAAACAAATCATTTTCTTCTTTGATAAATCTACCAAAGGCTATAATCATAGTGATTCTCCTATTCAACTACTTCAACCATTTTTGAACACTTCATCTCATTTCAAGGGCATGTGGTGGTTCAATTATCTATGGGTGATTCTTCGTTCAATGCCCTTTCCAATGAGGTTTGAAGATCAAATTCTAGCTCTTCCTCATAGAGTGTGATGCATTGGAACAGGGATAGGTGCAATTATTATGTAGGGGACCAGGCAAAAAACATGCTTTAGTCTCTCACTCTCTCCTCCACGGTAGACCGATCTCAATTGGCCTATGAAAACGAGTCGATGGCCTTAGCCTAGGAGTGCAACATTGATGACCGCATTTTCTAGTTTCACCTTTCACAGTTAGCATTGAACAACACGGCTTGCACTACCTCCCTAGTTAAAAAAATTCCACTATAAAGCAACAAGTGTGGGTTGTAAAGTAATTGGATTATGATTTAACGGTTGAATTCAAGGTAGGGAAGACCAATCATGCAGTCCAGGTCAACTTCTCTTTTTGCGATTTCTCAGGTGGTTTGTGAGGCCACCCTTATCCACCGCCAAGTAGAAGTAGATCAAACTCTCCACTAAATCATGGAGGCCCTGAGGGAAGACCCTACACCCGCCTTTCACATTGATTGCGGTTCAACTACATCAACAGGGCTGCCTGGTTTTGTAGGCATCTTGACCATGTACCTCATCTGCTCTGTGAGTCCCATAGCGCCCCTACCACTGGTAATTTCGTACTTATCACCACATTGTTACATCACTATACTAGCATGTAATGCTTCGCCGTGTGGAATAGTTTATGGTGGCTTGTCTACTTTTCGTGGAAGGGCATTGGATTTCATGGCATGGCAATGTCAGGCAAGGTTGGTCGCATCTTAGTATTGGTGGAAAAATTATCGAAATAAGGCCATTCCTTCCATAGTCCCACCTCCTAATAGCACTGATACTAGTTGACGCATTGATCCATGGAGTAGTTTATCTGCATGGCTTCCCTATAATGATAGTCAGTGATAAAGACCCGATTTTAATGAGAAACTGCTGGTAGTGGTTCAACCTTCAGAGCATGTATATGGGAATGAGCGGGATTTGACAATGGCAGACAGATGAACAAAGAACGGTTTTGAGCAGGTGCCTAGAAACATATCTTAGATGTTTTTACTTAAGACCGGCTTCATGGGTGAGCCAAATGGTTGAGATGCGGTGAGTATTCATATGATATTGGATTCATTCGGCAGTTAACAACAACCTATTCCATACAGTATGCGAACTCTCAGATCCTACCTTTCTTCACACCAAGCTAGAGAATGTCATACTCACTATTTTAAATGTCCTCAGATATATCAGCTCACATGGTTTTTGAACATATCATTTGATATTTTATTTTTTATTATGTTAGCGGTATTTATTAAAATCATCTATATGTATTTATTATATATGCATAAATCGAGTGGGCATATTGTTTCGTTCTCCTTAATATGTGTTGTTCTTATAATTACTTTTTAAAATTATTTCTCACTCTACCTTTGATATTTCGTATTTCAAAATTATTAAAACTATCAAACATTTATTAGTTGCTCTTTTTAAAAATAAATTTATTAAGCATTAAAAGGTTATAATCAATCCAAAAATTTTTGACTTCTTTTCTAGGGTTTAGTATTATGTAAGTAAATTTATAATATTAATATATTTTACAAAATATCTATTTGTACTTATTAATAGTAGTACAATGTTACTAATATTTTATTTTTGATACTAAGTGTTTGTAAATTTGTTGTGCTATATTTTTTTAAACATAAAATTATACCAATACATAAAAAATTTTGTTGCTTGGTAGATATGGAAATCCGATATTTTAAAATATCACAGACATGTCTCTGACTTTCGATATCTGACATTTAAAAACTCAATTCGAGATGTCACCGACATCTGATATTTACAATCATGGTCATATTGATGTCCAATTCGCAACTAAGCAACCAGGATGAGGTCATGCTTCAGTTAAAGGAACACGACCTCCGCGTAGAACAGAAAATGCGTGATTATGCTAACAAATGTAATCACAATGTCCAGTTACAAGTGAGGGGCCTAGTATTTGTGAGACATTTGTATCCACTTGAACACAAAAACAAAATCATTTATTGTAACAATCTTTCTTTTAATAATAATAATAATAATAATTATTATTATTATTATATATAAACCCCAATCTTCTCTTCTATTAATCCAGAGAACTAAGTTCCCCCTCCCCCCCGCGATAAAATTTTCTTCCTCTCAGCCCAGCATCCCGGCCGCGCTTTTGCGCCTACCATCGGCCCCGTCTCCACCTCCCGCACGCCCGTCAGCCCATGCATCGCCTTCCAGTGGCCAGCGATTTCTCCTTCTACGGTTGACGACTCTTCCTCTTCACTTCCTCTGGCCGGCAGACCCCGGATCCAACGGCTGCGCCTCTTGCTCCTCTTCCTCAGGCCGGCGATTTCAGTAGCAGCCCCTTCTTCTTCTCCTCCTTCAGCCAGTGAGGCAGCAAGCGAGGTCCTCCTCCGGCAACCCTTATTCCTCTCCGCCGGCCGGTGAATCTCAAGAGAAACTCCTAGGGTTTTCGCTCGAAACTCCTCTACGTGGATCTTTGAGCCCAGATCTGATCTACTTGGGTAAGAACTCCGCCAATCTCATGTTTTCAGATTTGCCCTAATTTTTGTTGCAATAATTTTGCTCTCCGATCAATGTAAATTCGATGATCCCTCTTGCGGTTGTCGTATATCCGTCTAACATCAATTCGTGTTTGTGTTTCCGGTGCCGCTCTTCAGATCTAGTGGTGGAATCGCACCAAGCCCTCTCCAATCTAGGGTTTTCTGAACCTAAGCGCCGTCAGAACCCTGCTTTACTCGTGGTAGTTCCCTCTCCCCTCACCTTAAGGGAGGTAAAATTTTCTTAACACCTCTTTTGATGTGTTGTACGATTTGCAATGCATGTCCGAGCGTAGAAAACCTCGTTTAGGCGAATGTTTCTTTAATTTTTGGGTCTTGAACAGGTTGAGTTAAGAGTCTTTGGACCGGTTTGCGCCGTCTAGCTGTCACCGACAGTTTCGGTTTCGCCTTAAGACAAGTAGAGAACCACATCTCACTTGCAAACTTTGGATTTGGTCATTTTACCTGTTTACTATAACTACGCATGTTATTTGATAACCCCTGAACCGACAAATTTTTTTTGACACTATATAATATGACAGTGTGTCACAAAAATATGAGATACTTAAAACAATTATGTGGTCGTAAGAAATCCTTGAAATGTAGCGTCTAACCGGGGTACTGTCTGCTGGCATGGTCACGACAAACAGGATTACATTTCCAACAAGACTTGCACGCGGATCTGAGTGTGAACTATGTGCGCCTGCTGGAACACCTACAACACTTCATCGATTATGGCTTACAACACTACTTGAACAACTTTAGACTAAACTCCGGAGTAGTCTAATAAGTTTCAAGAATTTTTGTTGACTCTGTTGCTTGCATGTTTACTACCTTTACTAACTGATAAAATGGTAACCAAATATGTTTGTTTATTTCTGCTTATGTTTTAATTAATTAACATGTTCACTGTTTATATCCTAAGTTCTGAGGCATTTTTCTTTTTGTTTGGATTTGTGTTAGGTTCTGTGACTGTACCGCCTGCTTCCTGAGCTGTTCAGTGTTGAGACTCTGTATTACTGGAGGTTTACTTTGTTTTGTTGTGCTGTAGTCAGGGTCTATGTATCTGTTTCCTTTACTGTCGGATTTTGTTATCATGTATTAGTAGTATCAGACATTTTCTTTTGTTTCATGGACAACTCCTAAGCTTTCTGTAAGACTCGAACGTAGATAGATATAATTTTTTTTGTATAAAACAACTAACTATGTAACTATCCCCGATGATGAAAGAACAATTCGGTGATGACTTGACGTCGCACTTCATTTTGATGTTCGTGTTTTCCGTTTGATATTATACTTTTGTGACAGCCGCTTTGTTTTAATAGAATGGATTGAGTTGACCGATTTTGATATGAGCCTAAGTGAATTTTGGTTGGAATTGGGTGGATGATGGCTGTGTTATAGGTGAATCGGTGGGTTGGCTTGACTGTTTTAATTTAAGTAACAAGGCTGTTTTTAATTTGAAACCGGCTGGACCGGTAGGTGTGACCAGTTGTCTGGGTTTAGCGGTGGATATTCCCGTGCTTTATGATATCGTGCTTGTTCGTTCTTCTTCATTTCGACGAAACGAACCGCCAGAGCCGCACCTGCGCCGATTGCCCTAGCCGCCTCAAATCTCCTCCGTTTCGTACGATTTCTCCTTCGTTGTGAAGGTAACCTCTTTCTCTTCAATCATTTTACTTCTTGTATGAAATTTGTGTACATATTGATGATGGAGGAAAACCCTAGGGTTTGGGGTTTTGGTTTTGATTCATTTTTTGTTATCAGAAGTTTCTTTATTATTTTCCAAACCCTAAACCTTGATTTGAACTAATTTTTGGGAGAGCTGAGGTTAGGGTTTTATATTGACCTCCTTGCAAACCTTGTTTGTCGGCTGTGTTGTTGAGGATTGTCGGTTGGACTGCTTTGTGTTAACTGTCCGGCTGTTTTAGATGGAATTTATATCATGCTTTGAGCTGCTATTCGCAGCCCTTGGTGTTGCAATCGTGACAACCCTTGAGGCTGTGCATTGGAGCATTTTGGATCGACTATCGTGGGTATTTGAAACCTTTTGTTGGCTGATGTTGAACCTCCTTTTTGAATCACCCACGCTCGTCCTTTCCCTAGACAACTCCTATAGGTCGTAGTTGTGACCGTCGTAGGAGTCCGCTCGTAATTATTTATGGCGCAACCCTAAAGTAAATGATATTTTGATACTGCAGAGGATGGCGTCCGGCGATAGACATGACATGAACCCTTCGACGGACAAGGGAAAAGGAAGAGTTGGGGTGAGTCCTTACTACTTTTTCCTCTTTTGTGAACTTGTTAAGTTAATTACTTTTCAGTGTTTGAGATCACTGAATATCTGAATCGTCGAAAACGCTAACGTGACTTAGCGAGTGCTAGAATTCAGAGGGAAACCAAATACAAATAAATTCTATTTTTAATAGAAATTGAATAAATCGAAACGATCGAAATTGAAGTGAAATTGAGAGAACGCGTCGACGCATCGAAATACTAAGGGTCGGCCTAGTAGGGGGGATGTTACAGACACCTACACCTCGTGAGGGGGGGAGAACTCTCACACCTCGTGGGGGGGTCGAACTCCTACAGATTATGATATTAATCCGAGTAGAAGGTGTTGAAGCCTGTAGCACGTAGAAGCGCCCTAAAGTGGAGAATGATATGAAGGGTCGAAGAACCCGGATAATTGAGATATTCGAATGACCATAAGTATTTCGAGAAACGAATTATTAATAAAAGGAAATTGATAAAAGCAGTACAACTGAAATATGAATTGATATCAGAGATAAAGATGTTCATTTTACTTGTTCCTATCTTAGTAACATGTTCATATGAATTTCATTGATGCTGACTTTCTTGTCTGCTTGCAGTGCGAAGTTACAGCTAAGGGTAAGGATTCACTTAGTTTCATAACTAATTGGTTCCTAATTTTTTTAGGAACCGAGCACCAGCGTGTCAGACCCTGCTAGAAGGCGCAGGCAGAGGCAGAGCGAAGACCAGTTGAAGACGTGGCTCGTCCACGGGTTAGCATGAGTTTATTTCTTGTTCTTTTGTTGGATAGTGGTAGTGTAATATATGTAGACACTCTTGTGCCTGACATTTAGACAATGTATATATGTATTATGTATATTAATGAATTATGATGTTAGGTTTTCACTGGTACACTCCTTTTATTATACTGATGCGTATAAGTATGTGAAAAACCCACTCAGAAATAATGATTTAAATTGTGACGGATTTTGAGCCGTTACAATTAAGTGCTATCAGAGCTAGGTTTTTCGCAGTGCGTGTAACGCAGAGAGTACCATATATAAATCATAATGCTGAGATTTGAATATCAGAATATACTGAACTGTCTTATGTATGTCCCTCAGGAACCTTGTCAAGTGTATTCGAGCCGCAGAATGCGAGAGGCTCTGAATGAACCTGAGGACTCAAGAGACTGCAGGTCAGAAGAAAGTGTGAGTGGGAGAAAGTCTTCCGTAGTGCATATCATTGATATTGCACAAGCTATCGCGGAAGCTATTCGGCTGGTTCGGAACACCCCTCCAGTTGTACCTCCTCCTGGCGTACCTCCAGTTGTACCAATTGTGCCTCCTGCAGCATATATGGAACCGCAGCAGCTTCGCTCAATTGACATTGATATGAAGCAATTTTTAGAATTGAAACCGCCAACATTTCGCGGTGGTTTGCCTCTGATTGAGACGGAAGATTGGATCCTGCAGATTGAAACGATATTTGATACGATGCGGTGCCCCGCGGAGAGGAAGGTGGAGTTGGCCGTTTTTTCTTCTGGAAGGAGAGACTAAGAGATGATGGGTGAATCTGATGAAAGGAAAGTTTCAGACTCGCGGTTTGGCGAATGTGTCTTGGGCAGAGTTTGTTCGCGAATTTACAAAGTGCTTTGTGCCGCGGACAAAAAAAAGGCAGCTTCAGGAGAAGTTTTTGCGGTTGGTACAAGAAAATCGCTCTGTTCTTCAGTATGAAGCCAAATTTTCCATCTTGGCATACTATGCAGAGTCTGCAGTGGCGACCGAGGAAACACGTTGTGTACGGTTCCAGGAAGGGTTGCGGGATGATATCCGCGCTTCAGTGGTTCCGTTTGATATTTCGGAGTATGCACTGCTGGTGGAAAAGTTTCGATTAGTCGAGCTAGACCATGAGAAGAGACAGAGGAGGACAGAGATGAGAAAGAGGTTCAAAGAGCATGTTAGCCAGGAGAAATCGGGCAAAACAGATGAAACCACATGGAAAAAGAAGAAGCAGCAACAATCAGCGTCGACTGGTAGCACTCAAGTGTCCTAATCAACGTCGACCAAGTGTGCCAAATGTGGCAAGATGCACCGAAGGGAATGTTTGACCGGAGTCTGTTTTACTGTCGCCAACCGGGCCAGCGTCGAAAGGATTGTCCAAAACTGCAAAGGGAAGAAAGTTCGAGGGGAGCTCCAGCCTTGCCGCCTCAGAAAATTTATCATATTGGGACTTCCAGGGAAGGGGAGTTGATAGCATCGGCACCCGCGGAAGGGGCCAGAGATGAGAGACTGATTCAGGCCTGGGCTTTTAATCTCAATCAGCAAGAAGCGAAGACAGATGATATTGTTGTCACAGGTATGTTGCTTGTTCATGATCAAGTATTGAAAGTTTTATTTGATACTGGTGTCAGTCAATCGTTTATTTCAACATCTATTCTTGAATCAATTCATATACGGTCATATCAAGTTGCTCAACCTTTGAGTGTAGTGCTACCGAATAATACGATTTTGATGACAAAAGAGCGAGTCGTAGTCTCGTTGTTTTTTAATGATAAACAAATTGAAGTCGATGTTGCGGTCTTACCGTTGGTTGAGTATGATATCATCCTCGGTATGGATTGACTATCAAATCGAGAAGCTGTCATTAACTGTAAAACGAAAGAGGTGACATTCAAATGCCCAGAGGAAAGTCCGATGATCTATAAATGTCTGGGCGAAGTTGCAAAAAGCAGGATCTCGGCAATGAAAGCCAGAAAAATGGTGCGGAAAGGCTGTGAGGGCATTTGGGTGATGATTAAAGAAGTGAAAGACGAAAGGAAAGAAATTACGACTGTGCCCAAAGTGCGGGAATACATGGATGTATTCCCAGAAGAGTTACCTGGTGTGCCTCCAGCCATAGAAGTTGAATTTGAAATTAAGGTGACTGAAGGAGCTGCTCCTATGATAAAGACTCCGTATCGGATGGCGCCAAAAGAATTGGCCGAATTGAAAGTGCAATTGCAAGAATTGCTCGATAAGAAATTTATCCGACCGAGTACCTCACCATGGGGAGCTCCAGTGTTATTTGTGAAAAAGAAAGATGAATCTCTCCGTCTATGCGTCGATTATCGCGAGCTGAACAAGTTGACAATAAAGAATAAATACTCACCGTCGCGTATTGACGATTTGTTCGATCAGCTATTGGGCACCCGTGTATTTTCAAAAATTGATCTTCGATCAGGATATTACCAGCTGAGAATTCTAGAGGAAGATGTCTTCAAGACAGCATTCAATACTAGGTATGAGCATTTTGATTTTGTAGTTATGCTTTTTGGCCTAACGAATGCTCCTGCTGCTTTTATGGCCTTAATGAATTGTGTGTTTAAAGCATTCTTGGATCAGTTCGTGATAGTGTTTATCGATGATATATTAATTTATTCAAAGACAGAGGAAGAGCATGCACAGCACCTGCGTCAAGTCTTGCAAATACTAAGGGAACAACAGTTGTATGTCAAATTATCAAAATGTGCGTTTTGGCTGACTGAGGTGGCCTTTTTAGGTCATGTGATTAATGCAGAAGGGTTGGTTGTTGATCCAGCTAAAATTGAGGCAATAATCAACTGGGCCCGACCGAAATCCGTGACTGAAGTACGAAGCTTCTTGGGCTTGGCTGGTTATTATCGAAATTTTGTCAAGGACTTTTCGAAGCTAGCACTACCCTTGACACAATTGACTCGAAAGAACGTAGTGTTTACGTGGGGGGACGATTGCCAGCAAGCATTCGAAGCTTTAAAGGAAAGATTACCGACAGCGCCAGTATTAGTGATGCCTGAAGGCTCAGATGGTTTTCAAATTTATAGCGATGTGTCTCATAAAGGATTGGGTTGCGTGTTGATGCAACGTGAAAGAGTGATTGCTTTTGTTTCTCGACATTTAAAGGATGCCGAAAAGAACTACCCGACACATGACCTGGAATTAGCAGCGGTTGTGTTTGCCTTGAAAATTTGGCGTCACTACCTGTATGGTGTTCGATGCGAGATATTCACAGATCATAAGAGCCTGAAATATATATTTGACCAACGGGAAATCAATTTACGTCAGAGAAGATGGCTAGAATTCATTAAAGATTATGATCTAGATATTCAATACCATCTAGGTAAAGCAAATGTGGCCGCAGATGCATTAAGCAGGAAGAATATTGTTGCGCTGTCAGTGATACCGCAATATAATAGGAAGCTTCTTTATATGCTTCCGGAAATGGAAATATGCGTAATATTTACGCCTGAAGAAAAGCAAGCACAACTATTCCAGATGCGGATTCAATATTCACTTAAACAAAGAATTCGGAAAGCGATACCTCAGGATCCAGTTTTGATGGGGATATTTGAAAAATTGAGAAAAGAAGAAGTGAGTGCCCTTATTGAAAAGGATTCTCTATTACTCCTGAATGACAGATTATGTGTACCAGATGCTGATAGCCTACAGAAAGATATCTTGTATGAGGCGCATAAGACGCCATATTCGATTCACCCTGGTCGGACAAAGATCTACCACGATTTAAAACAGGACTTCTGGTGGCTATATATGAAGAAGGATGTTATTCAGTATATTGCACAGTGGCATACATGTCAGATAGTGAAAGCAAAACATCAAAAGCCTCCGAGGTATTTTCGATCTCTCCCCATTCCGGAATGGAAATGGGATGATGTTGCAATGGATTTTGTATTCGGCATGTCTCGCAGTAAAACTGAGAATGATGGAATTTGGGTCATAATTGACTGATTGACAAAGAGCGTCCATTTTATACCGATCAAGCAAAACGGGTCGAATGAAAAATTGGTGGAACTCTATGTAAATGTAATTGTGAGATTACATGATATTCCGCGTACGATTGTGTTAGATCGTGATGGACGGTTCACATCTAATTTGTGACGACGAGTACACAACCGATTGAGAACAAGATTGTTGTACAGTACTGTCTTCCATCCGCAAACAGACGGCCAGTCTGAACGCACCATCCAAATGCTCGAGGATCTATTAGACTTGAAAGGCTCTTAGTAAAAATACTCATCGCTAGCTGAATTTGCTTATAATAATAGCTATCAAGCAACGATCCAAATGGCTCCGTCCGAAGCTCTATATGTGAGGCGATGCAGAACTCCTTTGAGCTGCGTAGAAGATGGCGAAAACAAATTGTTCCCGCAGAAGAGGACAGATAAAATTGAGGAGAAGATCTGCATTATTCAACAAAGAATGAAAATCGCACAAGATCGTTAACAGAAATATTACAATGTCTGAGGTCGTCTGGTGGAATTTGTTGTGGGCGATCAGGTGTGTTTGAAGATAAAACCGTTCAAAGAGATTTCCCGATTGAGACGGATTGGAAAATTAAGTCCAAGATATATTGGTCCCTTTCCGGTGATTGAACGTCTTGGCGAGGTAACATATCGCTTAGCTCTGCCTGCCGAATTGCAACGATTGCATGATGTTTTTCATGTATCTGCACTCAGACGATCAAGTCCAACAACACCTTACCAGATTATTGGTCGGCAAAGCAAAAATCTTCGGAATCGACAGGTAAATTTTGTCAAAGTCTGGTGTACCGGTCATCCCGCCAAGGATGCTACCCGGGAGCGAGAAGACTTGCTGGAGAAAATATTTCTCTCTTTTTTTGGGAATCACGAAGATGTTTGAATTTTCGAGGAAGAAAATTCTGATAAGGAGGGGAGAATTTGTAAGACTCGAACGTAGATAGATATAATTTTTTTGTATAAAACAACTAACTATGTAACTATCCCCGATGATGAAAGAACAATTCGGTGATGACTTGACGTCGCACTTTATTTTGATGTTCGGGTTTTCAGTTTGATATTATATTTTTGTGACAGCCGCTTTGTTTTAATTGAATGGATTGAGTTGGCCGATTTTGATATGAGCCTAAGTGAATTTTGGTTGGAATTGGGTGGATGGTGGTTGTGCTATGGGTGAACCGGTGGGTTGGCTTGGCTGTTTTAATTTAAGTAACAAGGTTGTTTTTAATTTGAAACCGGCTGGACCGGTAGCTGTGACCGGTTGCCTGGGTTTAACGGTGGATATTCCCGTGCATTAGGATATCGTGTTTGTTCGTTCTTCTTCATTTCGACGAAACGGACCGTCGGAGCCGCACCTGCGCCGATTGCCCTAGCCACCTCAAATCTCCTCCGTTTTGTACGATTTCTCCTTCGTTGGGAAGGTAATCTTTTTCTCGTCAATCCTTTTACTTCTTGTATGAAGTTTGTGTACGGATTGATGATGGAGGAAAACGCTACGGTTTGGGGTTTTGGTTTTGATTCATTTTTTTGTTATCAGAAGTTTCTTTATTATTTTCCCAACCCTAAACATTGATTTGAACTAATTTTTGGAAGAGCTGGGGTTAGGGTTTTATATTGACCTCCTTGCAAACCTTGTTTGTCGGCCGTGTTGTTGAGGGCTGCCAGTTGTGCTGTTGGACTGCTTTGTGTTAACTGTCCGGCTGTTTTAGATGGAATTTATATCTTGCTTTGAGCTGTTATTTGCAGCCCTTGGTGTTGCCATCGTGACAACCCTTGAGGCTGTGCATTGGAGCATTTTGGATCAACTATCGTGGGTATTTGAAACCTTTTGTTGGCTGATATTGCACCTCCTTTTTGAATCACTCACGCTCGTCCTTTCCCTAGACAACTCCTAGAGGTCGTAGTTGTGACCGTCGTGGGAGTCCGCTCGTAATTATTTATGGCGCAACCCTAAAGTAAATGAGATTTTGATACTGCAGAGGATGGCGTACGGCGATAGACGTGACGTGAACACTTCGACGGATAAGGGTAAAGGAAGAGTTGGGGTGAGTCCTACCTACTTCTTCCACTTTTGTGAACTTGTTAAGTTAATTACTTTTCAGTGTTTGAGATCACTGAATATCTGAATCGCCGAAAACGCTAACATGGCTTAGCGAGTGATAGAATTCAGAGGGGAACCAAATACAAATAAATCCTATTTTTAATAGAAACTGAATAAATCAAAATGATCGAAATTGAATTGAGAGAACGCGTCGACGCATCGAAATACTAAGGGTCGTTCTAGTAGGGGGGATGTTTCAGACTCCTCCACCTCGTAAGGGGGGGTAAAACTCTCACACCTCGTAGAGGGGGTCAAACTCCTACAGATTATGATATGAATCCGAGTAGGAGGCGTTGAAGCCTGTAGCGCGTTGAAGCGCCCTAAAATGGATAATGATATGAAGGGTCGACGGACCCGGATAATTGAGATATTCGAATGACCCTAAGTATTTCGAGAAACGAATTCTGAATAAAAGAAATTGATAAAAGCAGTATAACTGAAATATGAATTGATATCAGAGATAAAAATGTTGATTTTACCTGTTCCTAGCTAGTAACATGTTCATATGAATTTCATTGCTGCTGACTTTCTTGTCTGCTTGCAGTGCGAAGTTGCAGGTAAGGATAAGGATTCACTTAGTTTCATAACTAATTGGTTCCTAATTTTTTTAGGAACCGAGCACCAGCGTGTCATACCCCGCTAGACGGGCCCAGGCAGAGGCAGAGCGAAGACCAGTTGAAGACGTGTCTCGTCCACGAGTTAGCATGAGTTTATTTCTTGTTTTTTTGTTGGATAGTGGTAGTGTAATATATGTAGACACTCTTGTGTCTGGCATTTAGACAATGTATATATGTATTTTGTATATTAATGAATTGTGATGTTAGGTTTTCACTTGTACCCTCCTTTTATTATACTGCTGCGTATAAGTATGTGAAAACTCACTCAGAAATAATGATTTAAATTATGACGGATTTTGGGCCGTTACACTTTCATTGTTGTAAAGCAATATTAAATTAATGGTGCTCACTTTTGTAGTCATTGCATTTACTTTTGTATCAGTGTTTTGTGTGTATCAAGAGATTTTATCAAAATGCATGTGTTTCACTGTCTCGTTCAAGCTTCCGCACATAAAACAAAACAAATGAATTTTCACTTTCTTCAATTTTAATTATTTTTAAAAAAAAAACTATAATTCAAATTTTGCTCCCGCCTAACAGACATGGGTTTTTCCTTTGCATGTATGTGGCATCACGACCCGTCATTAGCGCACTCTGATAGTTGTTATTAGAAGGGTCGTGACAGTTGGTATCAGAGGCAGGTTTAGTTTGCTCATAACAAATGAAGTACTTTGAAATTATCAAATATTTTGAATTTTATTTTTCTATATATATGTACATGCATCATCATTTCACTAATTCGTCATTATCTGTTGTTCGCGACTGAAACATGCACACACTTACTCATAAGCATGAGTAATATGCACACGAATGTTAACATTTAGGGCAAACTTAACATTTTTTGTGCAAATGAAGTACTTTGAAATTATCAAATATTTTGAACTTTATTTTTCGATGTATATGTACATGCATCATCACTTCACTCGTTCGTCATTATCTGTTGTTCGCGGCTGAAACATGCACACACTCACTCATAAGCATGAGTAATATGCACACGAATGTTATGGGCAAACTTAACATTTTTTGTGCATATGAATTCTCACTATGTCACACACCGCTTGCGAATATTAAATTGTATAGGCGGTTTAATATTTTCAAGTGCGTTGACATTAGAATCATAATATGCATGACATGTTAAGTGATATGGACGCTTAACATGGCATATGTATCCATTCATGAAATTTGTTATGAATGCATTCTAGGCATGATGACATTGCATGCATAATATAACTCATTGCATAAGTATTAAGCTAAGAACAACAGATGGTGATTGTACACACATGAAATTACAAATTTGTTTTGACGTTGCATGCGATTCATTGTTGCATTAGCATGAGCATTACCTAGAGTTGTCCAATGAAAATGCTGTAACAATTACATGATTTACTTAACCAACAGTATAAGAATGCTAGAACCTTTACTTCAACCCTGTCTGTTTAACTCGATTGTTTCTCTAATTTGATCCTTCGGTGTTTCTTTCTAGATGGCTTTTAAGCAATCGCAGCGCAAGAAGGTTACCCCTCCTGCCGGGGAAGCTTCTGGAGACGTCACTGCCCAGTTGCTGAGGCAGATTCTTGAACGTCTCACTCGTCTGGAAGAGGATCGTCAAACTCCTAATCCAGCCCTTAATTCCAACAGCGCAGGGACAGCTGGAGCTAGTGTTACCGCCACCCTTGGATCCACCCCTCATGCACCGGGTTCTGGAACTGGCTCGCTCGCTGACACCCTGGTGGTCCCGCTCGTGTCAAGTCAGACTGCTCCCCGTGTAGCGATGGCGGATACGCTGGCGTTCAAGAGACTGAAGCTGTCGTCTTTCAATGGCAGCCGAGATTTCTTCGTCATTTCTGAGTGGCTCTCCCAGATGGAGAAGCACTTCGAGTATGTCGGAATTCCTGATGCTAAGAAGGTTCTATTTGCAGCCTACCAGCAGACCGAGGATGCGTACACCTGGTGGCTTCAGTGTCGCAGTCTCCCCAATTCTTTCGTCATGACCTGGGGACAGTTCAAGGATGTGCTCATGGAGAAGTTTCTCTCTTCGGTGGAGCGAGACAAGTTAGCTGAGAGGTTTTTGTCCCTTCAGCGGCCTGGCAGGACAGTGACCGAGTATGAGATAAATTTCTCCCGCCTATCTCTCCTTGCCGCAGAGTTCGTGACTGATGAGTCCAAGAAGATCAGCTTCGTGAAGGGTCTCTGTCATGATTTCCGTAAGCATGTGGTAGCTCATGTCCCCACCATCTACGCTGAGACTGTTGGAGCCGCCTTGCAGGTTGAAGCTATTGAGCTGGATCGCGCCGCCAAGAAAATCCAGCATGGTACAAGCAATGTCGCTGCATCTGACCTCAAGCGCAAGAGTGCTCCACCTCAGGGGCAAGGTTCCAAGTCCACGGAAGTGTGTGCCTTCTGTCACAAGGTTGGTCATATCGCCCAAGTCTGTCGTTTCCTCCTGAATAAGCAGAAGACAGTTATTCCTGCACAACAGCCACAGATGATGCTTGTCTTTACCTCCTCCGTCTGTGTTTACTGCAAGACGACGGGCCACTTGGTAAAAGAATGTTGTCGCAAGCAGAATACTTGCTTCATATGTGGGCAGGTTGGACACTTTGTCAAAGATTGCACCGTGAAAGAAAGAGTGGTCTCCGCTCAGCCTCTGCAAGCTATTCCTGGAGACCAAGAGAAGGGCAAGGACGCGCTAAACATCATCACTCAGGGCGAGGCGCACGCATCTACCGACGTGATCTCTAGCACGCTTTGTGTAGAGTTTTAATTTTCTGCATTCTTGTTTTTTCGTGCCTTAGTACTGATTAATCTGGTAATACGTTATGATTTTCTTTTTTAGGGAGTTTTAGGGTCAAGAATAAGTTGATGCAAATCTTATTTGATTCTGGTGCATCTCATTCCTTAATGGTGAGTCATATTGTGGACCTACATAGTTGGCCGACTTCGCCACTTGAGGTTCCTTTAGAGATTTCTGTGCCCGGACATCTGCACCTCTCGACTAGAGGCATCCTCAATTGTCCGATCTTGCTTGGTGAACTGCAAGTTACCGCTGACCTCATAGTTCTGGATATGACGGAGTTCGACGTAATCTTGGGTATGAATTGGCTGGTCGCATATCGAGCGAAGCTGGACTGTGTGGCAAAGAGGGTCAATCTCAATATCGATGGCAAGGACTACAACATTCATGTTCAAACTACCCTCAGCCACCTGAAGGTAATTTCTGCTGTGCGTGCCACTCGGCTTCTTAGCCAAGGATTCTGCTTACTTTGTGTATGTTTCGCATTCGGACGCTACATCTCCTCAACTCGAATCTATCTCGGTCGTTTCTGAGTTTCCTGACGTGTTCCCCGCCGAATTGCCTGGGATGCCTCCTGATCGTGATGTAGAGTTCTCTATTGAGGTAGAGCCTGGAACGCGCCCCTTATCTAAAGTTCTATACTGTATGGCACCGCGTGAACTGTAGGAGCTTAGATCGCAGTTGGATGAGTTTGCTTGAGCGTGGGTATATTCGTCTCAGCTCTTCTCCTTGGGGAGCCCCTGTTCTCTTCGTTAAAAAGAAGGATGCGTCCATGAGATTGTGCATCGACTATCGGGATCTGAATAAGTTAACCATCAAGAATAAGTATCCCCTCTCGGGCGTGTATGAACGGTTTGATCAGCTTAAAGGCAGTACCATCTTCTCCAAGATAGATCTCAGATGGGGTTACCATCAGTTGAAGATAAATGAATCTGACATTCCCAACACAGCCTTCCGGACTCAGTATAGACATTTCGAATTCTTGGTGATGTCTTTTGGGTTGACTAACGCCCCTTCTGCTTTCATGGATATGATGAACCGCGTCTTCCGTGAGTATCTGGATAAGTTCATCATCATTTTTATTGATGATATCCTGGTTTATTCCAAGACCCGTGAGGAGCATGCAACCCATCTCAGACTTACTCTCTTCACCCTTCGTCAACATCAACTCTATGCCAAGCTGGCAAAATGTGAGTTCTGGTTGGATCGTGTGGCTTTCTTGGGTCACGTCATTTCAAGTGATGGACTTTCCGTTGATCTTGCCAAGATTTCCGCAGTTATGGACTGGAAGCAGCCTTCTACCCTTTCTGAGATCCGCAGTTTCCCTGGTTTGGCTGGCTATTACCGGCGTTTCGTCAAAGATTTCTCCTCTCTTGTTGCTCCTATGACAAAGCAAACTCAAAAGCATGTCAGGTTCGAGTGGTCAGATCAGTGTGAGTAGGCTTTTTCTGAATTGAAGCAAAGTTTGTGTTCAACGCGAGTTTTAACACTCCCGTCAGAGGGGTTAGACTTTTCATTTATACTGATGCTTTCGGAGTTGGTTTGGTTTGTGTCCTGATGCAAGAAGATCGTGTTATTGCTTATGGGTCGAGGCAGTTGAAGATTCATGAACGCAACTACCCCACTCATGATCTGGAATTCTCTGCGGTGGTGTTTGCTTTGAAGCTTTAGCGTCATTATCTCTATGGCGTGAAGTGTCACTTCTTTACCGACCACCAGAGTTTGAAGTATATTTTCGTTCAGAAGGATCTCAATCTTCGTCAGAGGCGTTGGCTATAATTCATAGCGGATTATGATTTGCAGCTCACGTATGTTCCTGGTAAAGCCAACTCAGTGGCAGATGCGTTGAGCCGACATGCTTCTGTTGTTGTTTGTGCGCCCATGTCAGGTATTCTTGCAGCCTTGGTTGATGACCTCGATCAGATGGGCATATCTATCGAACCCGATGGTAATGAAGAGATTTCTAGTCCGTTATGGGTAGAGCAGGTGAAAGATTTGCAGTCATCTGATCCCGCACTCCAGCGCATGGGCTGAACTTGGAACTCTCCAAGATTTCTCCATCTCTGATGATGTTTTGCGTTTTCGAGGTCGCCTCTGCATTCCCGATGTCCTGAATTATTGGATAGTATTTACCGAGAAGCTCATGAATCCCGCACCTCTGGTCATCCAGGAAATAATAAGATGTATCATGACTTGAAGCAGGTCATGTGGTGTCCTGGTATGAAGAGTTATATCGTTCGCTTCATCTCTCGATGTCTGATGTGTCAGAAGATGAAAGCCCAGCGTCAGCGTCCTGGTGGCCTTTTGCAACCTCTGTCTATCCCTGAATGGAAGTCGGAAGATATCGCTATGCACTTCATCACGGGTTTGCCCCGCACTCCAAGAGGGCATGACGTGATTTGAGTCATAGTAGATCGCATGACTAAAGTGGCTCACTTCATCCCGTAAAAGGAAGGTCATTCCACCGAGAAGATGGCTCGAATCTATGTTGCAGAGATTGTTAGACTCCATGGGATCCCTCTGCGGATTGTATCTGATCGTGACTCGAGATTTGTACCGCACTTCTGGAAGGGATTTCAGCAAGCTTTGGGCACTGATCTCAACCTAAGCATTGTTTATCATCCAACAATTGATGGTCAGACCGAGAGGGTTAATCAGATTCTTGAAGACATGTTTCGGTGTTATATTCTAGACTACAAGAGAGCTTGGGATGAACACCTACCTTTGGTCAAGTTCGCCTACAATAATAGCTATCAAGAGAGCCTCAAGATGGCCTCCTATGAAGCGTTGTACAACCGTCGTTGTAGGACCCCGTTCTATTGGTCAGAAGTTGGTGAGAAGGTTGTTTTGGGGTCTGAGTTACTTCAGGAAATGGAAGAAGCCGCAAAGAAGACTCGTTTTCAGCTCAGTCATGTCATCGAGAGGCAGAGGAAATATGTTAATCAACGTCGCCGTCAGTTAGAGTTTGTCGTGGGTGATCAGGTATTCCTGAAGGCTTCCCCTACTCCTGGGGTGAAACAGTTTGGTCGTCATCATAAGCTTAGTCCGAGGTTCGTGGGACTGTATGCTATTTCAGAGCGTGTCGGAGGATCTACTTATCGTCTGGAGTTGTCTGCTTCGTTGTCCGGTGTTCACAATGTCTTCCATATTAGCCAGCTTCGGAAGTACATTCACGATCCTACCCGCGTCATAGAAGAAGTTCAAGTGATCCCTGAAGCCAATCTGGCTTTTTCAGTCGAGCCCACGAAGATCGTCGAATACCAAGAACGCAAACTTCACAAGAGATCCATTTTTATGGTGAAGGTGCTTTGGGTGCATGGCAGGTCTGAGGAGTACACTTGGGAACTCGAGTCTGACATGCGCAGCAAGTATCCGCAGCTCTTCTCTTGATCGCGGTAAGTCTCTGCGCCTGACTTCGTCTTTTTGTGTGCTTTCCATAGGTTTCATGCATTAATTTGCAAATTGTCTTTTGTTGGGAGCTTTTGTCAGCCGAATTTTCGTTGTTTTGACACCATTCAGAGAATTCTCAGAAAAGTTTCGGGACGAAAATTCTTTAGTATGGGAGAATGTAACAACCTTTCTTTTAATAATAATTATTATTATCATTATTATATATATATATATAAAAACCCTAATCTTCGCTTCTATTAATCACGAGAGCCAAGTTTTTCCCTCCCTATAAAATTTTCTTCCTCTCAGCCCCGCATCCCGATCCCGCTTCCGCGCCTTCCGTTGGCCCCGTCTCCGCCTCCCGCGCGCCCGTCAGCCCCCGCATCGCCTTCTAGTGGCCGGCGATCGCTCCTTCTAGGGTCGGCGCCTCTTCCTCTTCACTTCCTCCGGCCGGCAGACCACGGATCCGACGGCTGGTACTCCTGCTACTCTTCCTCAGGCCAACGATTTCAACAGCAGCCCCTTCTTCTTCTCCTCTTTCGTCCAGTGAGGCAGCAAGCAAGGTCCTCCTCCGGCAACCCATACTCCTCTCCGACGGCCGGTGAATCTCAAGAGGAACTCCTAGGGTTTTCGCTCGAAACTCCTCTACGTGGATCTTTGAGTCCAGATCTGGTCTCCCTGGGTAAGAACTTCGCCAATCTCATGTTTTCAGATTTGCTCTAATTTTTGTTGCAATAATTTTGCTCTCCGATCAATATAGATTCGACGATCCCTCTTGCGGTTGTCGTATGTCCGTCTAACATCAATTCTTATTTGTGTTTTCGGTGTCGCTCTTCAGATCTAGTGGTGGAATCGCTCCAAGCCCTCTCCAATCTAGGGTTTTCTGAACCTAAGTGCCGCCAGAACCCTGCTTTTCTCGTAGTAGTTCCCTCTCCCCTCACCCTTGAGGGGGGTAAAATTTTTTAAGACCTTTTTTGATGTGTTGTACGATTTACAATGCATGCCCGAGCGTAGAAAACCTCGTTTAGACGAATGCTTCTTTAATTTTTGGGTCTTGTTCAGTTAGAGTCTTCGGCCTGGTTTGCGCCGCCTAGCTGTCACCGACAGTTTCGGTTTTGCCTTAAGGCAAGTAGAGAATTTCATCTCATTTGCAAACTTTGAATTTGGTCATTTTACCTGTTTTCTATAACTACGCATGTTATTTGATAACCCCTGAACCGTCACATTTTTTTGACATAATATGACAGCTTGTCACAAAAATATGAGATACTTAAAACAATTCTGTGGTCATAAAAAATCTTTGAAATGTAGCGTTTAACCGGGACACTGTCTGTTGGCATGGTCACGACAAGCAGGATTACATTTCCAAGAAGACTTGCACGCGGATCTGAGTGTGAATAATGCGCGCCTGCTGGAATACATACAACAATTCATCGATTACGACTTATAACACTACTTGAACAACTTTAGGCTAAAATCCGGAGTAGGTTAATAAATTTCAGGAATTTTTGTTGACTCTGTTGCTTGCATGTTTACTAGCTTTACTAACTGATAAAATGGTAACTAAATATGTTTGTTTATTTCTGTTTTATTTAATTAACTTGTTCACTGTTTATATCCTAAGTTCTGAGACATTTTCCTTCTTGTTTGGATTTTCCTTAGGTTTTGTGACTGCACCGCCTGCTTTCTGAGCTGTTCAGTGTTGAGTCCATGTATTCCTTGAGGTTTACTTTGTTTTGCTGTGGTGTAGCCAGGTTTTATGTATCAGACATTTTCTTCTGTTTCATGGACAACTCCTAGGCTTCCATTGTTGTAACACAATAATAAATTAATGATGTTCACTTCTTTAGTCATGACATTTACTTTTGTATCTGTGTTATGCGTGTATCAAGAGATTTTATCAAAGTGCCTGTGTTTCACTGTCTCATTCAAGCTTCCGCACATAAAACAAAACAAATGGATTTTCCCTTCCTTTAAAGTTAATTATTTTTTAAAAACTATAATTCAAATTTTGCTCCAGCCTAACAGACATGGATTTTTCTTTTGCATGTCTGTGGCATCACGACCCGCCAGTAGCGAACTCTGATGGTTGTTATTAGGCGGGTCGTGTAATTTAGGAAACAAAATAGTTTGTTTATATTTTAAAAAAAAAATTAATTAAAGTTGTTTTTTTAATTTTGTGCAACGCTCGCTCAAAAAATATTTGCAAAATTTATTAAACATTGCATGCATTAGGGTTTTCTAAAAAAACAGACCGGCGCGCAAACCCCACGTGCTGCCCTACATCAACGCCCTAGTTCTGCATCCAGACACTGCAAACCCACAATCAAAGGCTGTTTTTTTTCTTTTCCAGTACTGCCACAGCCCTGCCCATCATCCTGAGTTCATCCTGGAGGCCTGGGATCAGCTCTTGGTCTCATATCTGGACACCCGGGGCTTGTTGGAAACACGTCAATCCCTCAACACCATAGTTATGTAAGTTCTCAAGTTGGTTGTCTATATTTCAAGTTGAATCGGTGATTGTTTTTGTTACGATTGCGCACACGCCGGTCCGTTATCTTAATTTCAGCATTACTTGTTTTTGTTATCCGCACCCCCTCATGAGTATAAGAGGGGGAGACTATCTTAATTTCTTTCTGTTTTGGATGTTTGGAATTTAGGGTAGCTCCCTAACTATCTTCTTCCACTCCTCATCCCCCTCGTCTCCTACTCTCCTCCGGCTCCCTCCCCCCATAGCCATTCTTCTCGATTGTAATGCCTTGTTCGTAATCCAATCCTAGTTCGTATTTATTTGGTCCGACCTGCCATCTCTGCTCGCCCTTTTGGCCATAGGAGCCCGAGCAACTATTTCCGCGTTGACCCGTGCGGTTTCCACGACCGACGCTTTCGCTGCAGCCCCCGCAAGTTCGGCCCGCGCGCCCCTGCCGCTCTCGTCGACTGCCCGCGCGCGCCCCTGCCTGCTTCCGCGACGCCGGTCCTGCCTGCATCGTCGACCTGTTCCACGGCCTGCTTCCGCGACCCTGGCTGGTTCTGAACGTTTCCGCCGCCAGATCAAGCCTGCGCCTGTTACGACCACTTCCACCGTCGAGCCTCCATCCGCCATGGCACCCCGCACCACCACCCTCGAATCCGCAGTCGAGGCCCTCAACAAACACATTGAAGCCCAAGAACTGAGTCACGCATCGTTGGCAGCTACCATCCACGCCCTAATGGCCAAGATCGGTGTGATGCCCCATATGACCGCCAACCACGCTTCCGGATCATCCGTAGACGGTACTTCCATTCTTGGCGCAGCACAACCACCCCGAATGGAGACCGACGCCGCCTACGTAGGGTCTGGGCCGATCGGCCCTATCCTTGGACATCCCTGTTTTTTCGGGCGTGGACCCATTGGCCTGGATTGCTAAGGTCGAGCAGTACTTCGACCTCAACTGCACACTCGAATAAGACAAGGTGTCCACGGCCTTCGTCGACTTGGATGGCTCCGCGCTCTAGTGGGCGCGGTGGCTTCGCCAGTCCAACCCCTTGCTTTCCTGGGCCGCACTAAAACACAAGATGAACCGCCGGTACAACATCCGCTACTCCGGCTCGGCGTCCGAGCGCCTTTGCAGCGCCCGTCAATCTGTCGGTCTGGATGACTACATCGACGACTTTGTTGACCTCGTCACTCATGTTCCCGGGCTGTCGTCCGACCATTATCTAGGGTTCTTCATGCAAGGCCTCCTACCCACTATCCGCTCCCGCCTCCGCACGCTCAATCCGCGGACGATCTCTGATGCTCTCGACTTGGCCCGCTTGGTCGAGGCCGACATCTACCCTCGGCCACCCATTCCGCTGGCGGGCCTTCTGCAGGGTCGACCCCCGGCAGTCCCGCCACGACCAGTGTTGAAACCAAGAAATCGGTCTCTGTGGAGTTCGGGGTCCCTAAAAAGGGGTGACCTCACACTTACTGCACTCAGACGAATGTCACGGACCGAATGCTCGAGAAACTAGGAACAGACCCTCGGCTCTAGCGTGGAGGTCCCACCACACACCCGGAAGGTCACGAGAGCACTTCCCCTCCCTCACCAATGGCTGAGCTGGGCACCTTGGAGAGCTCTCAAACTCTACCAAGAAGGAGCCTAAGGGGAAAGAAAAATGAAAATCCCCATCCCAAAGATACCCAAGGGGGTCTATTTATAGTTTTCCCAAACCTAGGAACCAAAAGGTCATAAATACCCCTAAGACAAATAGGTCCTGCGCCAATAGAAAACATTCACACCCGGGGGGAAGAGGTAATTCCACCCTTAGGGGCACAACGGTAAAAACACGGCCAAAAGAGGTCCGGGGGTGAAAGGAGGCTAAACCATGCCCCTCACCTTCCCCGGACACCTGAGGCGAGTGGGGGTTAAACCACTCTACTCCTCCTTCACCTTGGGGCCGGGCGAGCGGGCGAGTCCCGTAGAAGAACCGGGAGTTGGGGGTGAGACCCTGGCCTCCGGCCGATCTCGCCCCGCAAGACTGGGCGCCTGGGCAACCTGGGCGAGACCTTGGCCGTCGGCCGGTCTCGCCCTGCAAGGCTGGACGCCTGGGCAAGACCTTGGCCGCCGGCCGATCTCACCCTGCAAGGCTGGGCGCCTGGGCGAGACCTTGGCCGCCAGCCGGTCTCGCCCTGCAAGGCTGGGCGCCTGGATGACCTGGGCGAGACCTTGGCCGCCAGCCAGTCTCGCCCTGCAAGGCCCTGAGGTGCAGGGGGCGAGACCCCAGCCTCCAGCCGATCTCGCTGCTCCTACCTCACACCTAGCAAGTCGGGGCGGGTGTTGGCCAACTCGACGCACCCACCCCCTAAAAGGGGCGGGGGGGAGGCAGATTTTTCCTTCCCCTACTAGTATATCATGCAAATCCACCAAAATTGTCCTCCAGGAGTGCGAAACTCACAAAAAGCTTAAAAATGCGCAGCAAGTCTCACGCCTTGTTTGGGGGCCCTTTTTCGCGAATACGGGGTTGTACAACCAGGACACTGGGATCCGCGCCTGGGACGCCGTCCACCCCAGCGACTCTCCAACAGCGAGTACAATGACCTTCGCAGCAGGAGCCTATGTTTCTGTTGCCGCCAGCCACACTCCCCTGCGCACATTTGCGTCGTCAAAGAGTTCCATGCCATCATCAGCGACTGTGACCTGGAAGTCCCCTGGGACCACTTCGAGTCCCTCGGGAACCCCTGAGGGGCCGACCCCTCGGGCATTGTTGCCGCCACGGACCGTCCGCCGCCAGCTCACTGACCACTGCCTTGAGGCTAAGGCAGTTTTTCAGACACCGACATTGTTACGATTGTGCACACGTCGGCCCGTTATCTTAACTTCAGCATTAATTGTTTTTGTTATCCACACCCCCTCATGTGTATAAGAGGGGGAGACTATCTTAATTTCTTTATGTTTTGGATGTTTGGAATTTAGGGTTGCTCCCTAATTATCTTCTTCCTCTCCTCATCCCCCTCGTCTCCTCCTCTCCTCTGGCTCCCTCCCCTCATAGCCATTCTTCTCGATTGTAATACCTCGTTCGTAATCCAATACCCAGTTCGTATTAGTTCTCAAGTTGGTTGTCTATATTTCAAGTTGAATTGGTGATTGTTTTCTACTTTGCATTATATGTCTTTGTAAACTTTGTTTCCATGCTAATTGTGGCAAGTGTAGTATCCATTTACTTGTTTGTTTGAGATTTGTGCACTCTCTCACACTAATTATTACAAGTGCACTCTAATTTCTTGAAGTTTTCATCTATTGTTGTTTTCTTGTGTTTGCATTAACAAAACATAATTATCGCAAGTTAAATTCATTGGAGTTGAGTATGCATTTAGTAATCATTTTTTATCCTGTCATAGGACCGTCCTGTGCCACCCACTTGTGACATGAGGGACATGGGACCTGATTAAAGTTGACATAGTCCAACTGCCATCCAGCATTGATCTTAAGTTACCTTCATTGTGTACCACAAAACTAACTACCACCTTCTAATAATGCCCCCAAAGCACATGAAACTCGGTCATGGTTAGCTAATTTGTTTCTTCACTTTTGTAAGGTTTTCTAATAGCATCTCCATAACAGAATAAGTGAAGCTAGGAAATAGCCATTACTAGGAGTAAGCCCCATATGTCATATGTGTCTCCTCTGCAAGAAAATGGCATGACCTTAAAAATGCAACCCACATGCATCAACATTACAGGCTTAACAAACATATCCATGGATGCATCCTTTGAATCTGACGACGCGCCACGACCTACATGCGAATAATCCCGTAGGAGACGGTGATCCGTTGCCCGGATGAACGATTAGAGTCCGTGGTTGCGTCCGGATGGTCGATCCGAGTCAGATTCATATAGGACTTCTATATTTTAAGATGTATTTAGCATCCGATCGGTCCAGACATTTCGAGTCGTCCGATTCGAGTGGTTTTATTTTATTTTCAGTTATGCTGCAGTTTTATTTCACGATTTATAAATAGGCAGGCGTTGTTGGGAGAGGGATGGAAGGTTTTGGCGATTTTCCTGTAACTGTCGGTCTTCGGTCGGTGCGACGCCGAACCGCTTCTTCCCCTCCCCTTTCTGGTGCGATGTTGGGAGCCCGCCCCTCCGCCTCCCTCTTCCTCTCCGGTAAGCCCCTCCGCCACCAGTTTCTTCCACTCCTCCGTCAAACCCGCCCCTAGCCCTGTTTGCATACTCCCGCCATTCCCGTCCCAATCAGCCGCCATCACTTCCCATTCAGATCCGTGGCTGCCACCTCCATCCAACCCAAATCACCACCGCCTATGCCTACCACCATTGTCCAGTCAACCCCTCCATCGCTAGAAGTCGTCTCTGACTTTCCCTTCCCCCACCATCCCACTGTGGAACTCCCCCTTTCCTCCCAACGCAGTGACATGTTTTCTCTACTACACTCTTGCCCAAATCTCATCTCCCACCCGCCGACCACCTCCCCCCACAAAACCTCTTGAACCCCTGATTCCTTCCTTCCTAACCCCTGTCGTGAATCCACTTCTAATCAACGGGCCCCGTCATTGCAGTGACTTTGGATGCTTTTCATGCCCTTCATCGTCGCCTCTTGCACACGTAAATTGTGGTATACAGTCTTAACTTTTGTTGTTATTTATCTGACAACTTGTATTGTATTGGATTTCTAGTTTATTGTGCTATTAGTTCATTTTGTCGTACGATTTGCGGGACATATTTTGTGTGTGCTTGATTAGTTGTGCCTCATTCAGTGTGTGATCAATATTTGTAAAATTAAATCAAAATTTGGGCACCTATTAACAATGTTCTAAATATCGGATGTCGGCTACATATCGGATTGAGTTTTTAAATGTCGTATGTCAGAAGTCGGAGACATGTCAGGGATATTTTAAAATATTGGATTTCCATGTTTTATAAATAAAAATTTTATTTTTATGTATACTAATTATAATTATATTGTATAAAAATAGAAAAAAAATATACAAATAGATAAAAGATGAGCTATTTATATTACAAAATAAAATCGAATAGTATGTAAGAAAAAATTTTATTAACAAAGACAAAATGATATATAATAAAATATATTTAATAATATACAATAATTTTATTTTGATAACAATAAGTTTATTGCAAATAAAAAAGATTTAAAAGTTAAAAATCCTTTTGATTATATGTCTTTTCAAACCTATAAATTTATATTAAATACATGCAAACAATCAACTACTAAATGCATTAAATGTTTTCATATTTTTTGTATTATGAAATTAAAAAATTGTGAAACAATTATACAAAATTAGTTAAGAATAAAACGTTAAAAAATCGTTACAATAAGTCCAATCGATTTACATACATAATATAATATGTATATGTGAATTAAACATATGTTACTAGTCTGCTAATATAATATAAAATAAAATAGCGGGTGATATATTTAAAAGTCGTGTGAACTGATATATCAGAAAAAAATTGAATATGTCGGCCTATATTTTACAAAATGTTATAATCTATATAGAAAAACATATTGTTTTACCCCTAAAAATGACAAGTCGGGAGACATGTCGGAGGATATTTAAAACAATGACTATTAATTTGTTATAATAATTAATTACTTGTTATAATTTTGTGGACAGCTCTTGCACTACACCGCATTTAGGGCTGCATTTAGTGGGTTAACCCTGTCTGTTTTATCACTGCATCAGAATCTGTTATGGCCCATGCACGCTATGGTGGCGGGAGATGCAGGCGATCGGCGACGTTGGCTGGGTGCGATGTCGACTATGGCAAAACAAGGCACAACCGGCCCTTAAGTAGGTTCCAACAGGCCCCCCATTTAGGCTTATTACATATGGGTAAAATATTACTAAAAATTAACACAACATAAACAACATAAGTTTAAGATAATTGGGCGTCGTCACGCCTCATAACATTGCCGCCCCCATCCAAAGACAGCTTGTCCTCAACCTGGATCGAAGGGAAAAGCAGTGGCCTCTCCTCCTATCGCGTTATTATCGGTAGGATCATCCACTTCGAGCCAGAATAAGCGTTTGCATCGATGTCCCGGTGTAAAATGGTCATCACAATTGTAGCACAAGCCTTTTGCGTGACGCTCAGCCATCTCGGTGCGGGACAGACGGCGGCGAACTGTAGGCCGCGGTGTATCGTCCCGGGATGGAGCCCTGTCCAGCAAGCTGGCTTGAGAATAAGAGCCTTGATAGTCCCATCGTCCCAAAGGGGGTCGATCAAGTAGCAGTCGCCGCTTACAAGCCCTAGCGAGGCTCATAGTGGTGTTGAGATCACGAGGCTGAAGGAACTCCACATCCCAACGTAAGCGCTCGTGGAGACCGACGGTGAAGAGGGGAACCTGCTGCTCCGGTAAGACGGATGTTGCCCTAGACAGTAGTACTTGAAATTGTTCCAGGTAGGTGTCGATGGAGCCATCCCTTTTGAGGTTTGCCATATCGCCGAGTGGGTTGCCCTGTAGAGCCGGGCCGAACCGAAGGGTGAAGGTCGTGCTGAAATCTGCCCAGGATATGGTGGGATGTTCCCGCAGAAGTTGAGTGAACCATAATTATGTGAGGCCGAGTAAATGGAAGGAAGCGATGTCGGCGCGTTCTTCATCTGGTGTGCGGTGGTTTGCAAAAACAAATATCGCAATGCATAATCCACGGAAGGGGGTCTTCGCGGCCCTCGTAGATGGGAAAATCCAACTGAATAGTACGTGCGTAGGAGGGATAGTCCACGCCCGGAGGAGCGGCGGAGTCCACCCGACTTACTGAAGGGTGGTCGGCCACAGTCAGAGGCGAAGGAGACGGCATGCCTTGTAGGACATCCAAACGGGCGTTGAGGGCGTCTATCTTGGCGTTCTGAGTCGCAAACATAGAGCGGAAAAGAGCCATAAGCTCGACAAGGGAGGGAGGAGCATCGACCATCGGAGATAGGGCAGTACGGTGGGCGGTGGGTGTTGGAAGGAGGCCGGCGGAAGAGAAAAGAGGTGGAGCTGTACGACCGGGGCTGGAAGACCGAGCGGCAACCGACAAATCGGCCGGAGCGAGGACGACGTCACTGGACGATGGGCCGGCGAGCGGTTCTGGCTGGTCGATGGTTGTCGATGGACTGGAGGAGCGGTCCCGTGCGCAGGAGGAAAAACCCGCGGTTCTGGCGGATCGTGCGACACCGTCGTGCGACTGCTGGTGCGAGCGAGCGTTGGAGAGTCCCTCTGATACCAAGTTTCTATGGCCCTTGCACTTGGATCGTGTCACCGACGGAGGAACTATGGTGGCGGGAGGAGATGCAGGCGATCGGCGACGTTGGCGGGGTGCGATGTCGGCTTAGGGCAAACACGGGAAAGAAAACCCGTGGGGTTTAGAGAGAGGGAGAGGGAAATAAGAGAGAGAGAGGAAGATTTTTTCTAATTTTCTTCTTAACAAAACAAGGCACAACCGACCCTTAAGTAGGTTCCAACGGGCCCCCCATTTGGGCTTACTACATATGGGTAAAATATTACTAAAAATTAACACAACATAAACAATATAATTTTAAGATAACTGGGCGTCATTACGCCTCATAACAGAATCACTAGTATTTTTTTAGTCAATATGCTACTTCTATTTGTTCTGCACGTATTATATATGATGGACAACAACTCTGACTCCTAAAGCAAAGATGCATGTCTAATTATTTAAAAGTTGCATCAGAAAAAGTATTAGTTTGAAAAACGAATTTTAGTAGCATACCTCAAGCATTATTACCCAGCAAGGATTTGGGTCAGCATGCCCTGCATATATTAAAAGAGTAATTAAGTCCCAAAAATTTTTCATGGCAATTCGCATGAAAGGAAAGCATCTATCGCAAAATAATAATATACATTGAAATTTCAAATATTAATAAATATTAAAATCTTAATAGTTAATCCCATAGTGGTTAAACATGTTATTCACTAATATCATAGCGTTCTACAAGATATAAAGCACTGAAATTTCCTACTCATGAATATCGGGATACATACAGTAAACACAACACATAATAACTTGCATTTTTTTAAGCGAACAGTGTCCAATATAACTCTAAGAAACTAATTTTCAGAAAGCAGAAGTGATCTCCATAAAATATTTAAAATCTATTCTTAAGAACATCCAAATTGAAGATATAATAAAAACTAAACTGATGGAGATCCTCGACTTTGCGAATTGTTTCATTTTTCTGTTTTCAACGTAGGCGCAGCCACATATACAGATCATGCTTCAGTAATAATACCAATAGGAGCCCTACCAAACTCACCCCACCTTTGAAGGTGGAATTTTACAGAAGAACAAAATACAACCAATACGGATTAAAGCACTGAAATTTATTCATGCTAATTCTGTCAACCTCCTATTCTCCATCCTTTTTTTGTTATCAAATCAAAAGCGAGTTAAGGCGCTGATTACTTAAAGGAAATAAAGGTAACAAAAGAACCTGTAGCTTACATCCACTTCTATCAGATGCATCGCGTTGTTCTATTCTGTACCGTTTTAAATGACTTGAATATTCACCAATAACTTCCAATTGTTTCTTAGCCAGAGAAGGACTAATCTCCACCGAGCTGTGTTTGCAAAGATTAACCACTTAGTATGATAAATTTATACAAAATTAAGGAAGCACGAGGGAAGAGCACTACATTGCATTAAATAGAGGGCATGCCTTTCGAAAAGTATGTATTTTTTTACTGGTATATCAGAATATTTCCATGAAAAGAACACATGATCAGGTCATAGTCGGGCAACCTAATCAAGCATAAACTGTGTTCTTGGATAACAGGATAAGAAGCCCAATTTATAGACAGAAAAATAAGAAAGTATAAAATAGATTCACACTTATAACGTGGTCAAATGGGATGAAGAATGGATAATCAACGTTTGGTAATGAAGCAACCACTATATATCCTTAAAATATCATTTTCGTAAAATTTTCTCAACCATAAAAACATGGTGGTCTGCTACTGCAATGAATGTTTGTTGCGACTTGCAATCACCATTGCACCCCCATCTAACTGCACCTCCCATTAGACTCCAACGATGCATTGATATCACCAACTGCAATGATCACTTGCTCCTATGATAAATGCCAAATGCTTCACCAAACAAAGTTGGGTTCCTTGTAGAATTGAGGATTGAACTTCACATGAAGGACGCAGTAGGGGCACCACAAAGAGGATCGATGTCATCTCCCCTACTCCGTTGAAGGAGTCATCACTGCTACTTCATTTTTATATTGCAATCCCCCTCCCCTTCAAACCGCAAGGACTTATCCAAAACTCAAAACATGGATTGAGCTCAATTGCATGATTGTGGCAAGCTCTTCAAAGATTAACTTGGAAAGCAAGTGTTTGAGTATAAATAAGCAGAAATAAATAAGAACCAAAAGTGTCTCATGAAAATACCAAGGCTGGACCCCAAATCTTAAACAATACTTAAAAACTTGTTAGATATTTCAACTTTTTGTATTTATGTTCTAGTCCCACATTGGGTATCTTGAAATTTAGTTTCCCCTTTTCCTATATACAGAAAGAGTTATGTTGTATAGAATGATAAGATTGAAAAGATAAGGTTCTTCTATTTTTCCATGGTATCAGAACAAGGACCTAACCTCCTTCATTTCTGCTAATCATCATCGTCATCCGAAGCATCTCATCGACAACATCCAATCTGGAACATCTCCGCGAGACTGTCCCTTCCAGAAAATCTCCTCGATATCGTCTCGTCCATACATCGTCGACCCGTCCAGCTCGTTGACTTGTCGACCTCATCAACCAGTCCAGCTCATCGAACTCATCGACTCGTTGTCCCGTCCAGACTCCAGAGAACCTCGACTTGTCTTAGCCGGCTACGCTCGGTTCTTCTCCTTTCTCGTTGCGTCGACAGATTGATTTCGCAAACCACTTTCCTCTCTCTTTATGTCTACGATGCTCGCCTCCTGAGACAGTTTCTTGCTCGCAACGATCAACTCTTGCAGTTTTAGTACCCGCAATAACTGTTCATGTTGTCAACTGCCCTCGATCTCAAACTCATGCTCATCACCTGCGACTTCCCTGCGCCGATTTGGTGGCCCCAAATCTAGTGATACTCCAAAAAACAAAGGGATAATCTCTCACTTTATCTGACAACCCCTCCATAATGTTGGAGAAACTCACAAAAAGAAAATATGGATTGTCAAGCATCAATCAAAATTTGGTTTCATGGACAAGGATTATCTGACCACTTAATCAAGCAAGTCGAAGAGATACCTACCGAGGATCGAGATCAATGGAGGATAGTGGACTATCAATTGGTATCTCTCTTGTGGCAATCTATTGATCCCAAGTTATTAGTCCATTTCAAAAACTACAAGACATGTAACGACATATGGAGAAAAGCACACACAATATACTCAAATGATGTGCAACATCTTTATGATATCGTCCACAAACTTGCCACCCTTTAAATGACAGATCATGATCTTCCATCATAACTTAATAAAGTTATAAAGCTTGGTTTATTATGGAAGAGGTGAAATTACTCTTAGTTAATAACGATCTCCCAGCACTCTGCTGAAAATTGACAATATGTGTATGGCCTTTCTTCTCCATGGCCTACATAAAGATTTGTACTCTGTCTGGAATCAAATATTGATGAACCTAGTGTTCCCACTATTGAGAATCTCATTGATCGTTTTATACAAGTTCCCTCTCCTGACAACAAATCAAGAGCCAATGTTCAATTATATCTTGGCACTTCTTCTTTAATGTTCACTCATGAACATCATGGTCATGTCCATGGCATAGGTGGCTGCAATCCGGCAATCAACCGCAATGCACTTATTGTAAATGAACAAGACATGCTCGGGACAAGTGTTACTCACTTGTTGAATTTGCAGATAGATCTGTGAATGTCATTCATATGTAGCCATCTGATCAGGGAAATACTCATCAAAAAATCTTGAATGACAATGAGTATCTTCAATATAAGGTTAGACTATAGAGCACCTTTCCTACCACCACACTTACTTGCAATCCTACTATTTATCTTACTCTTAACACGTCTGTTGCATCATGGATTTTGGATTCAGGTGCTTTCGATAACCTGACCGGTAATTCCTTCCTTTTCTCCAATCTATGACAATTGCACACTAATCATCAAAATAATTTTGTAAATGGATCCAAAGCTAAAGATGCGGGTATTGGAAAAGTTACTCCTCTTTCTTCAATACCATATACTCACTTCTATTCATCCTTGGATGTCCTTCTAACTATATCTTTGTCAACCAACTTACTCAAAATTGAATTTGTTCAATAACTTTCACTGATACTTCATTTTTTATAGGACCAGTACAGTATGATTGGAGTAGGAACCAAATCACAAAGACTCTACTACCAACAACATCCTCATGTTGCATGCAATATCTTTAACTCTCGTAAAATTTTGCATAGTCGTCTTGGTCATCCTAGCACAAATAGATTGAATAGAATTATTCTATATCTCTCAATTTAATTCATTAGAATGAGTCGTGTCGACTTGATAAACATACTCGGGCTTCTTTTCATAAAGGTGTTCACCATACCGAGTCTCCTTTTGATTTGGTCTATTCAGATATTTGGAGGCCTAATCACGTCAATTCTCTTTTGGGATATGTGCACTTTGTTATCTTTGCCGATGGTTTTTCCATATGCACTTATTTACTTCATGAAAGATAGTTCTGAATATTTATCATTCCAAATTTTCTTTAATGAAATTACAGAATCAATTTAACAAATTCATTCTCATCTTACGTAATGATAATGCCAAAGAATATTTCTCATCACATTTCACTCAATTTATGACATGTGACATTTTTCATCAATCCACATGCCCACATACCTATGTTGTCAAAGGCTCAAGGTGCATCGAGGCGCAAAGAGCCTCTGGAGCCTAGGCGCAAGGCACAGGCGCGCGCTGTAACATCCATAATCTGACGCGACATTTATTTTAAATTGTAGGGTCGAGTCGCGACGGATTTTGATCGTGACAGCACGTCGTCAAGGTACAATGATATTATACGTATAATTCGCGTCCGTTAATTTGAGAAGTGTGCTAGTCATAATGATAGTGTAACACATTTTATGTTAGTGACGAAGGCGCGACAAATTAATGTGTGGAATAGGAGTAAATGAGAATTTTTACTTTGGGGTGCCAATAGCCGGTCTCAAATTACCCCCCCCCCCTCCCCCCCTCTCTTCATACGGTTATCAAAAACCGCATAGCCGTTAAATAAAATCCCGCAACTCTATTCCCGTAACCCATTTCCTCACGGGAGAAGAAAGCTGCAGCCGACTGTTCCGTCTCCCGCACGCAGCGACGTCGAGCCCGTCGTGCCTCCCGCTAGCTTTCTGCCGGCTGATCCTCCTCCGGAACTCCTCTCTGACCACTCCTCCTTACTCTACGAGCGTCGGTGGACATTCCTTTTCCTTCCTTGGCCGTGGAAGTGCCGGATTCAACCCTAACTGAAGGAGTTTGCGTTTTGTTTTGATTCCGGTGAGTGGATCTCTTCCTTTTCTCGATTTCTGCTTGGGTATCCTTCGTTTTGGAAACTAATTTAACCTAGGTTTTCATTTTGATTGCCCTATTTTAGACTTTGGTGTTCGTGGTTCACCACGAAATTTGTGTGGAACGCATTGAGAGACTCAATCGCTGTACGTAAAGGTAATATACGAAGTTTAGCACATGTATTTTGTAACCCTAGGTGTTTTGGAGATTTTCCAACGGAAACCTTAAAAGGGGAACAATTATAAAAATAGGTTTGCATTAAATTGCAGGACTCTAGTAGGTTCGAGGCAGCACTCTGAGTTTTTCCATACAGTAGAAGTTCCTTCGGATGAGCTAATGTCGCCGCGCCGAGTGTATGAGCGTCGCAGCACCACTGTAAGGAAATTTTAATTTCTTTTAGTTAGACATATCAAGTAATTACATTTTTATACGCATGAGTAGGTTTCGTACAAGCATCATAACCATGCATAGAAAAGTGTGGCATTAGGAAAATAATCGTGGAAACGCGTATGATAACGCTCTTTTCCATAACCACGTTAATAAAGTCATGAATAGTTATTTAGGTACGAAACTTTACCGTGTACGTAAGTTTGGAGATTGTCCAACTAAGAGCGCGAAGGTCCTTTCAAGTCGACCACGAGAAAGTCAAAGGTCGCTCAGTAGTACACCAGAAAAGACATCTCATGCAGAGTAGCGTCAGACCAAAAAGGTCAGTAGCACGCCAGTCTTTTCGTGCTTGGTAGAGGCGCACTACCTTCCTCATAGGGCATATGGTATCCTATAAGTTACAGAGTCTTGCGAGTTGACTCCCCTTGAGACAGTTAGTAGATTCGAGACCGTGTCCGCGCGACACTAGAACAATTGAGTTCATCAGATGGTCTCGGGTCGTCAGTTTCAGTTGCGCGTTAGGAGCTATTCTGCCTAGAGCCTTCCCAGTAAATGTGTAGGCTAGAAGCCACCTAGAACTCAAGTACAGACTTGACGTGAGATAGTATACTAGTTAGTGAACGTCAGGACTTGGGTAAATGAACGGAAAGTCATGAATATAGAACTAATAGTGTGTTGACCAGGAAGTATAGGAAAAGCATGCATAGCATATAACATAAAATGTTTTCAGTGCACGAGACTATTTTTAAAGACATGCATGCATTCATATGTAAATTTGTTTTAGTGTCACTAAGGGGAATTGTTTTTCTTTACTCTGACCCTTCGTGGGCAATGTTTTTCAGGTGACCCAGGTGGGAAACTACGTCTAGAATGAGCGTTATGGTGGCGTCAGTTTGTAGTACTTTTCTCATTCAGTTTAATATATTTCAGCATGTACTTGTAGATGTGGACAATGTACCTGATTAATATTTTATATATAACGTGTATCAGACTATTATTGTTATACAGACTTTCAGTTATTACAATTTCATTCTTGTTTAGTGGCTCTGTGAATCCAGATATCAGGTATGTGGTTACCCTTAGTTTATTTTTTTTTACTTCCGATGTAGATCTTAAATTGCTTAGTATAGACTTTTATTACCTGCTGCTACTAGTTTTAATACTGTTTCCTAGTTTTCTTTATATCGCTGACCCGGCCGGACGGCTGATTTCTGAAATACTGAGAAGGGGTGTTACAAATTGGTATCAGAGGCAGATTTAGGATCCCTGGACCCTAGAAGGTTTTTCACAGAGCCATAGGTTTGTGTAAGAGTAAACTCGTGTCAGTAGAGTATTTTAAGTTGCGATTAAGCCATATTGTTCGCTAGAATACGAAATAAATTGCTAAGCCAGATTTCTCAGATGCTTGATAAATAATCAGATTTTCTTTATATGTCTATCAGGCACCACGAGTTAGTGAACCGGGTGAATCTTCACGTCAGGACCCTGTTCCTAACGCGACTATGGGAGATGCTGCCGTGCCGCAGGTACCACAAGTTCCAGCAGCTACAGAGGGCACTGATATAGCGTCTCAGATTGCCCAGGCGGTTACTGTTGCCTTGATGGAGTTTCAGAGAGGATTGGCTGCAGGGTTTCCAGTTCCAGTACAAGTACCAGCCCCTGCACCAGCTCCTGCCTCAGCACCCGTGGAGATGACCCTGGAGCGTTATTTGAGGAACTTTAGAGAGCTTCAACCTTCGAACTACAGTGGGGACGAGACCCCGATGGACACAGATGATTGGGTGGCAAACACCAGAGACCTGCTGGATGTTTTGGAGTGCCCAGAGAACAAGAAGGTTCCTCTGGCAATTTTCCTCCTCCGAGGTGAGACAAAGATCTGGTGGGACAAGTACCGGGCAGATGACCCCGCAGGTATATGGTTATGGAAATTTCCTTTACCTTTCTTTGTGAATTGATACGTTCTTTTAAATAGTATGACCATACTTTTGGCCAGGTCGTACACCAGACATGTTTACTTGGGGCGAGTTTTCTAGGGCCCTTGCAAGTTGGTTCGTGTCTCCTTCCCCACGACGAGGTCTCCAGGAGAAGTATCTTAGGCTTTTTCAGGGGGACAGGATTGTTGCTGAGTACGAGCGAGAGCTTACACATCTGGCTCGATATGCGGGCGTGATGCAGGGAGATCAAGCTGAGAAGTGCAACCGTTTTGTGGATGGTCTGCGTGACTCTTTGAGGCAGCTGCTAATGACGATGGTCAACGCTGATTATAGGAGCTTAGTGGATACGGCTCACAGGCTGGAGGCTGACCAGCAGAAGGTTCAGAAGCAAAGTAATTTCCGTGCGAAGCGATCTCAGGATTCGCATCAGTCGCAACAGAGCAGGAATGACCAGGGGAAGAACTGGAACAAGAAGCAGAAGCCTGATGCGAGGAAGAATGGTCAATCTGGTGACAGGAGCAGGGACTACCCCCTTTGTCCCAAGTGTCAGCGTCGCCATCCAGGAGAGTGTTTGGCCAGCGCGGGCATGTGTTACAAGTGTCGTCAACCTGGACACATAGCTCGTTTCTGCCAGGAAGGTGGTTCGAATCAGGTAATCAACCATGTGGTATTTTTGTACATTTATGAAATTTCTGTAGATGACAAATGTATTTTGTTCCTGCAGTCGAAGTACGAGATTGATGGCCCTAGCAGAGCAGACAAGGGCAAAGTTTTGATGATTACTGATGGAAGACCACAGCAGGGTCGAGATTTGGTGCAGCCCAGAGCGTATGGGTTGGGTCAGCAGGAGGCAAAGGATCAGGAGGATGTAGTGATTGGTAAGTGTTGATTTGCTTAACAAGTTTATTTAATCCTCCGTAGTGACACATTTATTTTTTTATCCTTTATAAATCATTCATGTAGGTATCCTTATGATTCGTAATTTACCCTCTAAGATTCTGTTTGATACGGGTGCCTCGCACTCGTTTATCGCGGAATCGCTAGTGCGTAAGTTGGATTTAGAAATCGTCTCAGAGGCAGTACCGCTGGAAGTCATGATGCCGAATGGATCCCTTCTGCAGACCAGAGATAAGTGCATGGTACCGGTGCAGTTTGGTGATACCGAGATTGTCGTGGAAGCTTTGCAGCTACCTATTGCAGGATTCGACCTGATCTTTGGAATGGACTGACTTTCGGCAATCAACGGCAGGATTGACTGTATGGCGAAGCAGATACAGTTTGAGGGCCTTAATCAGACTGCGTTTTCTTTTCAGGGCTTGAAGGGAGTAGTGAAGATGATCATATCTGCAGTCCAAGCGAGAAGGTGCATCAGTAAGGGTTGTGAAGCCTTCGTAGTACTGATGAGCGCGGAGTCTAAGGCTGACTTGGTAGAGGTACCAGTCGTGCAGGAGTTCCCCGATGTTTTCCCGGAAGAGCTCCCTGGTGCCCCTCCAAACAGAGAGATTGAATTCCCGATAGACTTGCAGCCTGGGGCTACACCGGTAGTCAAATCTCCCTATCGGATGGCTCCAAGGGAACTAGCAGAGTTGAAGAGTCAGTTGCAGGAGTTGCTTGATTTGGGTTTTATACGCCCCAGTACTTCACCATGGAGTGCTCCAGTGTTTTTTGTGAAGAAGAAGGATGGTAGTCTGAGATTGTGCATAGATTACCGTGAATTGAACAAGCTGACAGTAAAGAACAAGTACCCGATTTCCAGGATTGATGATTTGTTTGACCAGTTGGTGAGATAGAACACTTTCTCGAAGTTAGATCTGAGGTCAGGCTATCACCAGTTAAAGATTCGTGACGTGGATATTCAGAAGACGGCTTTCAGTACTAGATATGGACATTTTGAGTTCGTGGTCATGCCGTTCGGGCTGACCAATGCCCCTTCAGTATTTATGGACCTGATGAACAGGGTATTTCGGGCGTACTTGGATCGTTTTGTCATCATCTTTATAGATGACATCTTGGTGTTCTCTAAGAGTGCAGAAGATTATACAGCACACCTCAGGATTGTTTTGAGCACACTCAGGAAGAACCAGTTGTTTGCCAAGTTTTCAAAGTGTGAGTTTTGGCTTTCAGAGATTGCATTCTTAGGCCACATCATCAGTCAGAAAGGGGTTAGTGTTGATCCGAAGAAGATAGAGACCATTAAGAATTGGCCAAGGTCGACGACAATTCCAGAGGTTCGCAGCTTTTTGGGTCTTGCTGGTTACTACAGGAGATTCATCAGAAATTTTTCAAAGATAGCCTTACCACTGACTTCTCTCACTAGGAAGGGTAAGGGCTTGGATTGGACGGTGGAGTGTGAGTTGGCTTTTGAGGACTTGAAGGACAGGTTGATGACCGCACCGATTTTGAGTTTACCTTCAGGGCCTGACGGGTTTCAGATTTATAGCGATGCGTCTGGTCAGGGTTTGGGTTGTGCTCTCATGCAGCATGGAAAGGTCATAGCGTATGCATCGAGACGGTTAAAGGTTCATGAGAGAAACTATCCAGTGCATGACTTGGAGCTTGCAGCAGTCATACATGCTCTGAAGATTTGGAGGCACTATCTTTATGGAGCGCGTTGTGAGATCTTCACTGATCATAAGAGCCTCAAGTATATTTTTGATCAGCGAGAGCTCAATTTGAAGCAGCGCAGATGGTTAGAGTTTCTATTAGACTATGACGTAGACATTCAGTACCATCCAGGAAAGGCGAACGTTGTAGCTGATGCCCTTAGTCGTAGAGGTTCGTGTTTCTTCCTCATCACTCAGCAGGAGGAGTTAGTGCGGGAGCTGGAGAGACTGGATATTACCGTTGTGCCACGCAGTAATTTTAGTTCTGCAAGGTTGAGTTGGATGGAGATTACCTGCGATATCAAGGATAAAATCAGGACAGCTCTACCGTTGGATCCAAAAATGACATAGATTTGGAGATCAGTGCAGACAGGGCAGCAGGAGAGATACAGTATTCAGGATGATTTACTAATGCTTGATGGCAGAGTGTGTATCCCTGATGTTAGTCACCTTCGCGAGGATATTCTATTTGAGTCACACAAATCCAGATATTCTATACATCCGGGTAGCACAAAGATGTATGCAGATCTCAAGAAGGTAGTCTGGTGGCCAAGTTTGAAGAGTGATGTTGCAGTTTATGTAGGGAAGTGCGAGACGTGCAAGTTAGTTAAGGTCGAATGTCAAAGGCCTGGAGGCAAGTTGCAGCCACTTCCCATTCCCGAGTGGACTTTTGAGGATATATCCATGTACTTCATTCATGGTTTACCGAGATCGCAGAGTGGGAATGATTCCTTATGGGATATAGTTGATCGATTTTCTAAGGTCGCCCATTTCATTCCTCTTAGGAAGACGGATCAAGGTCCGAAGCTGGCACAGTTATATTTAGACGAGATAGTTCGACTTCACGGTATTCCCAAGACTATAGTTTCAGACAAGATGGCAGGTTCACCTCCAGGGAGCGGCGATACGTACAGGAGCGGTTGGGTACCAGATTAAATTTCAGCACCGCATTCCATCCTCAGACAGATGGACAGACTGAGCGCACAAATAGGACTTTGGAGGATCTGTTGCAGATGTGCATTTTGGATTTTGGAGGAAAGTGGGAGAAGTATATTACCCTTGTGTAGTTCTCCTACAACAACAGTTTTCAGACGAGTATTGGGATGGCACCATTCGAGGCCCTCTATGGCAGACGCTGTCGGACACCGTTGTGTTGGGCTGAAAGTGAGGAAAGATCTACTATCAGGGAGTCATGGATTGATAAGACCACTGATAGGATCAAGCTTATTCAGGAGCGTATGAAGACAACTCAGGATCGTCAGGCCAAGTATCATGATCAGAAGCACAGGTCAGTAGAGTTCAGTGTTGGAAACTACGTTTATCTGAAGGTCAGACCAGTCAGAGGAGTTTTTAGAATAAAGCGGATGAAAAAGCTGAGCCCCAGATTCGTTGGTCCTTTTGAGGTGCTGGAAAAAATTGGTAAGGTTGCTTACAGGTTGGACTTACCTGAGGAAATGAGTGGTGTACATGATGTATTCCACGTCTCCTATCTGAGGAGAGCAGTCAGAGATTCCAGTCAGATCATCAGTACCGAGGAAGCACCAATTGAGACAGATCTTAGTATTGGGGTTAGACCAGTCAGAATAGTGGATTCAAGGATACAGAAGCTCAGGAATAGAGAGATTCGCATGGTCAAAGTCCTTTGGATGAACTGTGGCAGTCCAGAGTATACTTGGGAGCGAGAGGATGAGCTTCAGAGCAATGCACACTATTCTTTTCTCTTCGATTCAGGTATGCTTACAATTTTCGAGGACGAAAATTTTTGTTAGGAGGGGAGATTTGTAACATCCATAATCTGACGCGATATTTATTTTAAATCGTAGGGTCGAGACGCGACGGATTTTGATCGTGACCGCACGTCGTCAAGGTACAATGATATTATACGTATAATTCGCGTCCGTTAATTTGAGAAGTGTGCTAGTCATAATGATAGTGTAACACATTTTATGTTAGTGACGAAGGCGCGACAAATTAATGTCTGGAATAGGAGTAAATGAAAATTTTTACTTTGGGGTGTCAATAACCGGTCTCAAATTACCCCCCCCCCCCCCCCCGCTCTCTCTTCATACGGTTATCAAAAACCGCATAGCCGTTAAATAAAATTCCGCAACTCTATTCCCGTAACCCATTTCCTCACGGGAGAAGAAAGTCGCAGCCGACTGTTCCATCTCCCGCACGCAGCGACGCCGAGCCCGTCGTGCCTCCCGCTAGCTTTCAGCCGGCCGATCCTCCTCCGGAACTCCTCTCTGACCACTCCTCCTTCCTCTACGAACGTCGGTGGACATTCATTTTCCTTCCTTGGCCGTGGAAGTACCGGATTCAACCCTAACTGAAGAAGTTTGAGTTTTGTTTTGATTCCGGTGAGTGGATCTCTTCCTTTTCTCAATTTCTGCTTGGGTATCCTTCATTTTGGAAACTAATTTAACCTAGGTTTTCATTTTGATTGCCTATTTTAGGTTTTGGTGTTCGTGGTTCACCACGGAATTTATGTGGAACGCATTGAGAGCCTCAATCGTTGTACGTAAAGGTAATATACGAAGTTTAGCACATGTATTTTGTAACACTAGGTGTTTTGGAGATTTTCCAACGGAAACCCTAAAAGGGGAACAATTATAAAAATAGGTTTGCATTAAATTGCAGGACTCTAGTAGGTTCGAGTCAGCACTCTGAGTTTTTCCATACAGTAGAAGTTCCATCGGAAGAGCTAATGTCGCCGCGCCGAGTGTACGAGCGTCGCAGCACCATTGTAAGGAAATTCTAATTTCTTTTAGTTAAACATATCAAGTAATTATATTTTTATACGCATGAGTAGGTTTCGTACAAGCATCATAACCATGCATAGAAAAGTGTGGCAGTAGGAAAATAATCGTGGAAACGCGTATGATAACGTCATTTTCCATAACCACGTTAGTAAAGTCATGAACAGTTATTTAGGTACGAAACTTTACCGTGTACGTAAGTTTGGAGATTGTCCAAACAAGGGCGCGAAGGTCCCTTCAAGTCGACCACGAGAAAGTCAAGGGTCGTTCAGTAGTACACCAGAAAAGACATCTCATGCAGAGTAGCGTCAGACCAAAAAGGTCAGTAGCACACCAGTCTTTTCGTGCTTTGTAGAGGCGCACTACCTTCCTCATAGGGCATATGGTATCATATGAGTTACAGAGTCTTGGGAGTTGACTCCTCTTGAGACAGTTAGTAGATTCGAGACCGTGTCCGCGCGACACTAGAACAATTGAGTTCGTCAGATGGTCTCGGGTCGTCAGTTTCAGTTGCGCGTTAGGAGCTACTCTGTCTATAGCCTTCTCAGTAAATGTGTAGGCTAGAAGCCACCTAGAACTCAAGTACAGACTTGACGTGAGATAGTATACTAGTTAGTGAACGTCAGGACTTGGGTAAATGAACGGAAAGTCATGAATATAGAACTAATAGTGTGTTGACCAGGAAGTATAGGAAAAGCATGCATAGCATATAGCATAAAATGTTTTCAGTGCACGAGACTATTTTTAAAGACATGCATGTATTCATATGTAAATCTGTTTTAGTGTCACTAAGGGGAATTGTTTTTCTTAACTCTGACCCTTCGTGGGCAATGTTTTTCAGGTGACCCAGGTAGGAAACTACGTCTAGAATGAGCGTTATGGTGACGTCAGTTTGTAGTACTTTTCTCATTCAGTTTACTCTATTTCAGCATGTACTTGTAGATGTGGACAATGTACCTGTTTAATATTTTATATATAACGTGTATCAGACTATTATTGTTATACAGATTTTCAGTTATTACAATTTCATTCTTGTTTAGTGGCTCTGTGAATCCAGATATCAGGTATGTGGTTACCCTTAGTTTATTTTTTTTTTACTTCCGATGTAGGTCTTAAATTGTTTAGTATAGACTTTTATTACCTGCTGCTACTAGTTTTAATATTTTTTCCTAGTTTTCTTTATATCGCTGACCCGGCCAGACGGCTGATTTCTGAAATACCGGGAAGGGGTGTTACACGCGTCTGAGGCACGTGAGGCGCAAAAATGGGGGGAAAAGAAAATTGAGCGAATTGGACGCCCAATTCGCTGAAATTGGGCGAATGGGCGCCCAATTCGCTCAATTTGGGCGCCCAGCGAATTGGGCGCCCAATTCGCTCGATTTCAGCGAATTGGGCGCGCAATACGCTCGATTTCAGCGAATTGGACGTCCAATACACATTTCAGCGAATTGGACGCCCAAGTGTGTCTAGGAGTGCCTCGGGTGCATCTGAGATCATGTTTTTGCCCACCTTAAAAATTGTTTTTTGAAAAAAACACCTTGAAAGGCTCAGGAGCATTTTGGTGCGCCTGGGAGCCTGTAAGGCGCGCGTCTGGGCCTGCCTGGGGCACATCGCCCGCCTCAGCCGTACTGGGCCGCGGCGGGCTGCGCCTAGGTGCGCGCCTTGACAACTAAGCCACATACATCACAACGGAACGGAGTTGTTGAACGAAAACATAGATGCATACTTGAGACGCCATGCACCCTTTTGATCCATGTTAATGCCCCACAAAATCTGTGGGATGATGTTCTCATTGTTGTCTACCTAATGTATCGTATATCATTCTCTACTCTTAGTCACAAATTATCTCATTCTCTTTTATCTCCTCTTGATTTGATCTACTCAAATATTTGGGGGACTAATCGCGTCAATTCTCTTTTGGGATAAGTGCACTTTTTTATCTTTGCTGATGATTTTTCCATATGCACTTAAATTTACTTAATGAAAGATAGTTTTGAATATTTACCATTCCAAATTTTCTTTAATGAAATTACAAAATCAATTTAACAAATTCATTCTCATCTTACGTAGTGATAATACCAAAGAATATTTCTCATCACATTTCACTAAGTTTATGACAACACGAGACATTTTTCATCAATCCACATGCCCACATACATCACAATGGAACATAGTTGTCGAACAGAAACACAGATGCATACTTGAGATGTCATGCACCCTTTTGATCCATGTTAATGCCCCTCAAAATCTCAGGGATGATGTTCTTATTGTTGTCTACCTAATCAATCGTATGTCATTCTCTACTCTTAGTCACAAAATCTTTCTCATTATCTTTTATCCCCCAAAAGAAAGTTTATTCCAAGTTCCTCCTAGGATCTTTGGTTCAACTTATTTTGTTCATGATCTCTCATTTGGACATATTAGGTTATCTGTTCGTGCTGTCAAATATATCTTTGTCGGTTATTGTGGGTCCATAAGGGATACAAATGTTACTCTCCATCTACTTGTCGCCACTATATATCTGTCGATATCAATTTTTTAGTATAAGCCATATTTCTCATTGTATCCAACCATATCCGAATCTATATCACTGGTCTTTCTCTTTAGACAGGCATATTACTCTTCTTGATCCTCATATCATTCATCCATTTATCACTTACCAATGTAGATCCCAACTTCATCGACATAGGAAAATCAAGTTATCATTTTAGATGATTCAGCTCTTGGCTCCACATATCAAATTGCTTTGGATCCTAGTCCCACTATTATGTGCAAAGGTAACAGCTCAACTCATAATCTTTGTCATATTTATCATTTCTTAAGGTACCATTATCTCTCAAGATCCCATTGCCGTTTTGTCTCGGATCTATCTTTTGTTCCTATACTGAAAACCATTCAAGAAACAGCATCTCCTTTTAGATGGTGACATGTTATGGAGAAGAAATGATAGCTCTAGAATCCAATTCTATCTAAACTTTAGTTCCTCTTCCAAAAGGGAAAGCAACTGTCAAATGTTGATGGTTCTTTACAGTCAGAGTTGTTCCATATAGACAAATTGATCGACTAAAAGCAAGATTAGTCGCTAAAGGGTGCACTCTGGTCTTTGGATTGGATTATGAAGATATATTCTCTACAGTTGCAAAAATGACCTATATTCGTCTTTTACTATCCATGGCTACAATGCTTAATTGGCCCCTATAGTAGTTAAAAATGAAGAACGTGTTCCTCCACGGTGATCTTATAGAAGATGTGTACTTAGAGCAACCACCTCTTTTTCTTGCTCAAGGGGAGTCTAGTCATCTCATTTGTAAACTACAAAAGACTCTATATGACCTCAAACAATCTCCATGTGCTTGGTTTGGACGATTTAGTTTGGCTCTTCAATAATTTGGAATGATTCAAAGTGGTGCAGATCACTCTATCTTCTACAAACACTTTTATATTGGTCGCAAGAATTTATCTTGTGGATTATGTAGATGATATTGTCATTACAGGAGATAATCATGAAAAAATTATGAACCTCAAACAACATCCATTTCAGCAATTCCAAACCAAAGATCTTGGTCGATTATGCTATTTCCTCGGAATTGAAGTGACTCAATTAAAATCTGGAATATACATATCTCAAAGGAAGTATTCCCTTGATATTTTGGAAGAAATTGAGCCGACAGATTATAAGTTCGTTGACATGAATATAACCCAAATATTAAACTAGTATCAAAACAAGGAAACTTATACTCTGACCTGGGAAGATATTGGAAAATTGTATTACCTAACTATAATAAGACCTGGCATATCCCTTATTGCCAATGTTGTGAGTCAATTCCCTAACTCACCATACAATAATCATTGAGATATCATTGTCTGAATATTATGATATCTCAAAGGACCTCCAAGTAAAGGAATTATCTATGAAAATCGAGGACACTGTAACAAACTTGCTTACACTGATGTTGATTGGGCCGGTAGTCCAAGTGATAGACGATCGACGTCTAGATATTGTGTACTAATTTGAGGAAATCATAATTCATGGAAGAGCAAGAAGAAAAATATTGTTGCAAGATCAAGTGTTGAAGCAGAGTATCAAGTCATTAGACAAACCAGATGTGAACTTCTATGGTTAAAACAACATATCTCTGGATTAAGTTCTACTATATTAACTTTATTTCCCTCATATGTGATAATCAGACAGTCATACACATTGTAGCAAACCTTGTATTTCACGAATAAACAAAGCATATAGAAATTGACAATCATCATTTTATTTGTGAAAAAGTTTTGTCCGGAGAAATAACTACTTCTTTCATCGACTCAAATGATCAACGTGTTGATATCTACACCAAATCGCTCAGAAACCTTGGGATATCTTATATTTGTAACATGCTTGATCCATATGATATAAAAGTCTCATCTTGAGGGGAAGGAAGTATTAGATATCTCGCCTTTTTGTTTTTTATGTTTTAGTTTCGCATTGGATATCTTGTAATTTGGTTTTCTCCCCCTATATATAAAAGTGTTATGTTGTATAGAATGATAAGATTGAATTGAAAGATAAGGTTCTTTTATTTTACAAAACTCAATCCAAATTCATCAATCACCACATCGGATCAAGATTTCTAATGAGCATGCCAAGCACCCAAGCAATTTAAATATTCATCATTCAACCTTTGAGTAGTTTTGACATCTCAAACCATCCATTCTCCCTAGGGCGACAACTAATTACATTTAATTCGACTCTGAAAGAGAGACTCAGTATTCATAAAATAGTAGTTGTTGCAAATGGATTAAGAATTTGAGTCACCATTCACAAGAGAAAGGAGATTGATAAGCTACAAAAGAACCATCTTGAATATCCAACCTATTGCAGCAAAAATCATAGAAGCACTGCCTTGCACAAGGTCGGTTATGAGTAGGTGCATATTATTTCACTTATCTCCCTTAATAGGCGTGGACCACCGATGTGACAACATAAAAATTCCATGTCTCATTGAAAACCCAAAATCTGGAGAGCAACCTGCCCAACAATGCAATATTCTTGCACAGAGTAAGGCATCTTAATACGTTCGTTCCTATATCAACAATCTCATAAACAAAGTCAATACCTGAAATGAACAATATCATTCTTCTCCAAAGAATTAAAACAAAATACATCTAAGAAAACATATAAGGAACAACCAAATCTAATATCCAACAAAGAGTAAACTCCTTGTCTTAGGAGACCGTAAGCACATAGACCCAACTATATTCATGACTTTGTGCGATCATTGTTGCACCTATAGGATCCTTTTTCTTCTATGCATAATATAGACATTTTTCTGATGTAGTTGAATTCCTTACAAGTTACAAGGATAACATGTCCCTCCTCTTCATTGATGTCAACTAAGATGGCGCTACTCTTGATCCCTTATCAAAATACCTTTTGTCCACGATTGCTCATGGTATTTCTACAATTGAATATATAAAAGTGATGTCATGACTTCCGATAGCTTTTTGTATCTTTCCCATTCAGAAATGTAGACACGATGCGCATGTACGAAGATGAAAGTAAGGTAACAAAAAACAAAGTTATCTTCTTCCACCACTTTATCACCACGTGAAATTGGTACAGAAGTCCATCTAGTAGGCTCAAGCGTTCTAGTAGGTTTTTATCTTTTTATCTTCATATGTATAGTCGTTATATCATGTAGAGTCTACTCTTGTCACGACATACTTCATCATACAGAGCCTCTCCAACTTTTTCCAAAGCCCGATAACAGTCTCTTCCTCTATAATGTTGAAGAGAATATTGTTGGGCACGCACAGACAATGAAATTCAGAGCTTCAGGCTTCACATCCATGTCCTCCCATTTAACATCCTTCATCTCGTCTAGCTTCTTCAATTATCCCAACAAGATATTGTGCAGGCCTTATTGCACCAAGAGACTTTAATCCCCTTGTGCCACAGACAGTTTTCTCTACCATCAACTCATCCAACTCAAATGGTACAGCATCATACTCTTCACCTACATTGTCGATCTTTCGCCTCAAAAATTGTGTGCCCAAAACAACAAAATCCACCACAAAAATATAGCACTTTCCCAGTAAGGTGAATATCTGATGTAATCACCTTTACACTTTTTGTAGGCTACACCATTGAAGCCTTGATTTCACCAAGGCCAGTAAATCTTGCTATGATGACAACATCATTGAGCTACAAAAGAAGAATGAAAGGATGGAACTTCACACAAGGGATGTTGTCGGGGCACTACACAGAGCATTGAAGCTCCTATTTTGTCAAAGGAATTGCAGTTGTTTCTTCACACAAGGGATTCAGAACAGTGAGTTCCTAAAGCTTCTCAATCATGCACTTTCTGCCTGCACACGTAAGATTGTACACTTAAAAACAAATTGATGCAGGATGGCTCTAATGGGTTGTCAGGAGACTACTAAAGATGACTATATGATTGGGAAATGTAAATGACAACTACACTTACAATAAAATAAGTTATAAATAATTTTGCACAATAATCATATTGAAGTAGAGTTTTTAGTAAAAAAAACAAGTAGTGCACAGGCAAGAATACAAGTAAACAAGCACATAAACGAACTAAGACTGGCAAGTCACAGGATACTTGGACACTAGGATTATAAATCAATATTAGCAAAAACAGTGAATTAACACAACAGAAATTACAGCCACAAACTAACTCACAATGATTACGAGATAGAAGGCTCAGTGGATATCTAATGAGATGTCGGTAGTCGGAGACACAACGGTGGACTGAGTATGCAGTTACAGGGGGATTGGAGGACTGAATGGGGCAGTATGCGTGCTGGATTGCACATTCAGGGGGACTGGATGAAGTGGTAGGGGCTGGTGTGGCTTGGAATGGTAGCCGGAGGAGATAGGGGGCTGCTGTAGGGGTTGGACTGCACGGGAAACAAATTCCAGAGGGCTAGAATTAATTACAAATGCTGAATCTGGAAGGGGAGCGGGGCTGTTTGGATCAGAATGTGGGGTTCATCAGGGTTCAACCACGAATGATTAAATCAGCTGCGCCGCCAACCAAGGTATCTAAGCCTGCTATAGTTAAATTTTATGAGCTAATTAAATAATCAATTAATTTCATGTATTAGAAAATTTTATGAGAAATATCTTGGCGCAATTTTGTAATTTGCACGGGCGTAATACATCTAATTAGAAGTACTAATGTGGTGCAGTGGCAGATTTTGTAATAAAGGGAAATCATTAATACACTCAGCCCCCCTTCCCTTAAAAATGATGAGTTTGGTTTCCCCCTAATACTCAAGCTGCGGTTTTCCCGAATATGCAAGACGCGGTCAACGTAACTGGCATTGAATACAATGACAAGAGTCGTGGGTCTTTAGGTACACGGAATAGAGGAGTTGAAATCCTTCTGCTTATCTTGTCACTGGGAGAACTCACCACAGCCGCTCAATGCGGGAGGAGAAGAAACCGCCAGGTTAGGGAAAAGAAATTTGAGCCTTTGTTGTCTAGAACGTGTGCCAAATCCACCTGATCCGCCTGAATTCCGCAACTGATGACACCTCATGTGCAATCCTTGCAAGCAAGCGATCGTTCCTTGTCATCTTCCAGTTTCCCTACAACGTGCTTTGTGCTCGACATGTCCTAGGAATCCACTTGACCCCCCCCCCCTCCCCATACAGTAATATTTTGCCTGCTCCTTGGTCGTTCCTTTACCCCCTCCCCCCCCAGTAGTTGTGGATTTCATTTGTGTTTTTGATTTTAGGACTCGTGGATACCGACTTCCTTGTCCAAAGATCTATCGGCATTTGTGCAGTTTGCTACTGCTTAGAAAGAGGTAAAAGCCCTTTTATGTGTAGTTGACGAGGATATCTTTTGTTGGTTTCAACCAATCCTTTGATGGTGATACTAGATTTGTCCCTTATTCATAATAATTGTCTTAGGGTTTTCATTTAAATTTCAGGTTGTTTACACTCGGTGGTAGATCGGAAAAAGTCTTGCATAATTTCTGATTCAACCTTTTGAAGCATGTCGTTGTCACGACATGCTTCATATGGTCGCAACACCGAGGTAAAAAATTTGATTCTTTTTTGTTAGAATCATGTAATCAATATATGAAAATTTTCTTATGCCCAAAATATTGAAAGATAATATGGAAATTTTATTAATACTTCTTGAATACTGAAATACAAGCATTTGTACAATTATATAGGAAGAGAAAGAGAGAGAAAATTCTTATTCAAGATGTGGGACTAAAACATAAGATGGAAGATGGACTTAGATCAAGGTTGTCAGGATTGCGATCCAGATCCTAGGATCTTACGATCCTACGATCCAGATTTTGTAAATCGATCCTGATTTTGTAAAGCGATCCTCGATCCTACCCTACTATCAGATCCGATCCTACCTCGAAACGATCTCATCTAGGATCTCGATCCTGACAACCTTGACTTAGATGGGCCGTTCTTTGGGTCTTTTCATTTATTTCTTCTAACACTCCTCCGCAAGCTGGAGCGTACAAGTCGTAAGCGTCCAACTTGGACAAGAACTGATAAAATAGAACACGAGGTAGGGCTTTCGTGAGAAGATCAGCAACTTGACCAGTTGTCAGAACAAGTCTCAACTCAAGCTTCTTCATTTGAATTTTTCCCGAATGAAGTGGCAGTCAACTTCAATGTGTTTTGTCTGTTCATGGAAAATTGGGTTCTTAGGTGTGTATAGTCGCTTGACTGTCACAAAGAGAAGTAGCTGGTGAGAAAAGTTTGACTCTCAGATTCCTTAGAAGACTTTCTAGCCATATTAGCTCAGATACAACATATGTTATTGAACGGTACCCTGCTTCGACCGAAGAGCGAACAACCACAGATTGTTTCTTGTTGCGCCAGGCGACAAGGTGACCTCTGAAGTAAGTACAGAATCCGCTGGCGGAACGACAATAATCCAGGGAGCCAGCATAATCAACATCTGAATATGCAACCAATGTTGGAGTAGAACATGAAGAGGTTTTGTATACTCATCATTGACAAGGGGTTGTTTTCAAGTATCTTAGGATGTGTTCGACAGCCTGTAGGTGAGACATCCAAAGAGAACGCATAAATTGGCTGACAACCCCAACAATAAAGGAGATGTCAGCTCTTGTAACTGTAAGATAAATCAATTTTCCAACAAGACATCGATAGTATTCTGGATTTAAAAGGAGAAGATCGGTGTCATAGGCATGAGTACAAAGCTTGTGATTAACATTCATAGGAGTATCAATCGGCTTGCATCCAGAATAGTCAGCATCCTTAAGAAGGTTGAGACAGTACTTTCGATGAGATAAAACAAGGTCATCAGGATGCCTTACGATCTCTAGGCCAAGGAATTACAGAAGATTCTCCAGGTCTTTTGTCTGAAAAACAGAGTTCAGGTGTTGTTTGATCATCTGTATTCCCTTTGAGTCATCTCTTGTGATTAGGATGTCATCGACATAAACTAAGAGGAGAACAATGTTTGTTGTTTGATGATGAGTAAATAGAGAGAAATCCGCAGAACTCCGAGTAAAACCAACTTCGCAGACAACCCTACTGAATTTGTCAAACCAAGCCCGAGGAGATTATTTGAGACCATAAATCGACTTCTAGAGGTGACAAACTCGGGACCCCATGGTGGTCTCAAACCCGGGAGGATGTTGCATGTAGATGGTTTCTTGTATGTTGTCATTGAGAAAGGTATTCTTGATATCAAGTTGATGTAGGGGGTCATTGTTGATGTACAACCAAGGAGAGGACATGAACAGTGTTGAGCTTGGCCTTCGGAGAGAAAGTTTCCACATAGTCGATACCTTGTTGTTGAGTAAATCCACGCGCCACAAGACGGGCCTTGAGACGGTTAATTGTTCCATCAGGAGCATGCTAGATTACAAATACCCAATTACAACCAACACAACTCTAGCCTGGAGGAAGAGAAACTAGATCCCATGTTTGATTAGCCCGGAGGGCAGTCATTTCTTCGTCCATGGCCGCCCGCCAGCCCGGATGATGGAGAGCCTCCTGCACTGAGTTAGGTATAGAAATGGACGATAATGAAGTAGCAAAGTGTTGAAGCATCAAGAATTGGCAATGTAAGGATAAATAATTCGCCATAGGACGAATTGTGGAGGCAGGAGCCGGATCAATAGGCCGCACGGTGGCAGAGGTTGAAGGCGACTGTGGCAGGGCGGTGAAGCCAGGGGGACGACGAGTGTAGGCACGAAGAAGTGGTGGCTTATTCGGACAGGGAACCAGGTTTGGAAGGAGAGGTGGGAGAGGAGACATAACTGAGATGATAAGTCGTGGTAATAACCGTTGTGGAAGTGAGGAGGTTGTAGTAGAGCAAAAGGGTTGTTCCTCGAGAAAAGTAACATCAGCAGAGATAATCACCTTGCGGGTGGTGGGAGAGTAGCACACATAACCTTTCTGATTACGGGAATAGCCAACGAACATATGTTTGGTTGCCCGAGGAGCGAACTTGTCAGTTGAGGGGCCAAGCAATATGGACATAGCAGGTACAACCAAATATCGGAAGCATGAGAGGGAAGGGCGGGGTGGAGGGGAAGAGAAAAGTAAACGGAGTGACATAATTGAGGACGGAGGACGGTAGACGGTTAATGAGATAACATGTCGTGGAAACCGCAAAGTGTTGATAGTCTTTAAGAACCTGGATTTGAAGCATGAGGAGCGAGCAACATCAAGAAGATGTTTATTCTTGTGCTCAACCACACCATTTTGTTGAGAAGTATAAACACATGAGGTCTGATGAATGATCACGAACTCTGAGCAGAGATTACCGAAAGCATGACTGGTACACTCACAAGCATTATCAGTTTGAAGTATTTTTATTGTGCAGAAAAATTTTGTGCGTGTCTCAAGAATAAAAGCCTGGAACACACGTGTAAGCTCAGAACGATCGCGAAGTAAGTATAGTCATGTCATACGAGAATAATCATCAATAAAAGTTATAAAGTAGCGAGAATCAGACAGACTGACTATTTTGCACGGGCCCCAAATATCAGAATGTACTAAATAAAAAAGAGCAGCGCTCCGAGTACAATGAAAAGAGAAAGACGAACGATGTTGTTTTCCTAGAATACATGTATCACAAGTAAACGTTGGAAGAGAAATAGCAGGAAGAGCCTTCTTGAGGAACAGAAGAGGAGCATGCCCAAGATGATGATGTCAATCTGCAGAGAAGACGGAGGAGAGAATGGTAGGAGAGACATCAAGAAGGTAGAACTTATTGTGCAGTCATTCTTCACCAATGATACTCTGCGTCCATCGATTCTGCAGCATAAAAGAGGAAGAGGTGAATGTGACAGAGTAATCAAGATCGGTAATGAGCCGACTAACAGAAAGTACATTAAACGGAGAGCTCGAGACATAAAATACCAAGCGAAGAAAAATAGAAGGGTTGAGAAGTATATCAGCAGAGCTGGAGAGAGGAGTGGTGTCACCATTGACAACTGTGATAAACTTGGGATGCGGAGAGTCCAAGTACTGAGATGGTTCCAGCGAAGTGATATGGTGAGTAGCACAGTAGTCCACTATCCAGCGTGGACTAGTGGAGATACAAGCGATACCTTCATTAGAGATGGAGGCAACGGAGGCAGGCGGGCGGTTGAGCAACTCGTGAAGTTGCTGAAGTTGGAGGCGTACTTCATCAAGATCAACACGAGTGGCAGAAGAGGTGTCAACAGCAACATAGGCAGTAGGACGAGGAGGCAGACCATGTTTGCGAAAGCAAGATGCCTCAAGATGTCCATCCTTACCACAGTAGGTACACTTAGGTCTTGGCCGGCTACCACGACCGCTCCCGCGGGAGCCAGAGCGACCTCCTCAGGTAGAGGGAGGAGGGTGGGGTGGGGTAGCAGAGTGCTGGAGGTGAGCCGGGGAGGAAGGGTCGGTAGCTTGAGGAGGGGGTGTAACCTTTAACAGCATAGAGCAAACATCGGAGAATGTAGGGATAGTAGATTAAGAGAGGATATGAGCCCGAACACTATGAAGGTGAGGTGGAACACGAGTCATCATCATGGCAATACCAACAACTTCCTTTTGAGCGCGCTGAGCAGCCAGATCAGGAGTAAGGCGTTGATGCTGAATCCAGGACTCAACCAGAGTCTTAAAACGCGTAACAAAGGAGGCTAAATCAGTCACACCTCCTGAGTCAAGAGCTTTAAGATCGTTAATGATGTCAAACAAGTGTTGGAGACTGTCTTTGCCGGAGTAAAGGGAATAAAGCTCATCATGCATTAATTTGGTCGTCTCATGATACATGGCCAAACGGTAGGGTTCTTCATCCAGGGAGTTGAGGATCTAAGTCTGAACACGACCATTGCCACGAAGCCAATCATCAGTGGATGCAGAATGGGTGCTCTTAGTGAAATGGTGCAGGAGACCTTTCATCTGAAAAAACTCAGCGGACAGAGTGCACCCACTCCACAAAGTTATTCTTCCCACTAAGAGAAATGGTGGTGATTCAACACTCATCGCGAACCTCAGGGAGAGGAACAGTGGCACTGGCGGGTAGGAAGGATGCAGCCGTCAAATTCATGAACTAGGAAGGAGACGAGCAAAGAATTGCAGGTGGACAGAAGAAGCAACGGCCTGAGAGAAGCGGCTGAGGAGAGCAAAGCGACCTGAGGAGTAGCAGCGGCATGCGAGAATGAGACCGGCAGACAGAGAGAATTGTGGCCTGAGAGAAGCGACCTACAGGACCAGCAGCTTGAGAGACCAGCGACATAGCAATCAATTGAAAAGAAAGGACCTGTGGCACGACAGCGTGACCAGCGGATAGAGGGAAGAGAGTGATCTGCGGATAGACAGTGCGACCAGCGACAAAGCAACATACTGGCGAGGAGAGCAGCTATTTGAGAGCAACAGTGGCGGTCTGAGAGCAATCTTCAACAGAAGCAGTCTGAGTAGCAGAAGTTTCCTGAGAGGAAGGTCGCGGGCAGACGATCAAAGCAGCGGTCTAAGAGCAAGAGCTGCGGTCTGGGATCAACAACGGCGGTCTAAGAGCAATCTTCAATATAAGAAGTCTGAGTAGTAGAGGTGTCCTGAGGAGAAGGTCACGGGCAGACGATCAAAGCAACGGTATGAGAGCAAGAGCTACGGTCCGGGATCAACAGCGGCGGTCTGAGAGTAAGTTTGGCAGAAACAAGTGACAGAGGCGGCCTGAGAGGAAGGCCAAGGACGAGCAGAGGGCAACAGCCAGCGACTAACGGACTGAGATAGAGACCGCAAGTTGAGAGAAGAAAATAGAGACAGGCGGCCTGTGACTAGCGAGCAAAGAGAAGCAATCGGCGGCTAGTAAGCAGCGACCTGGAGGGTAGGATAGAGGAAAAAGGAAACAATGAACAGGCCGCAGTTAGCAGAAAGCTATCCGCCCAGAGCTGAAAGTGGAGAAAAATAATTGTAGGAACGATAGCTCTGATACCATGTAGTGAAATGCCCAGAATATTGAAAGATAATCTGGAAATTTTATCAATACTTCTTGAATACACAAATACAAGCATTTGTACAATTATATAGGAAGAGAAAGAGAGAAAAAATCTTTATTCAAGATGTGGGACAAAAACATAAGATGGAAGAGGGCCTTAGATGGGTCTTTCTTTGGTCCTTTTCATGTTTTTCTTCTAACATAAAGGAACATGATTAGAATACAAAGCTTAATATATCATGTCTTATGTATGGATGATTTTAGAAGATCATAACTTAATTATCTTAGCCTGATAAATAAACAATGTATACAAAATATAAGAAATTATGTTATAATAAGAATATCACCTAGCTTCAATGATATACATTCCCTATGTTCTTAAGTAAGAAAATTTGAAATCTATGGAGATATAAAATTAAGTATTACGTAGAAACTAATAAAAGTGGAAAGCTATATTCAATTATTTCACCGTGTTATTATCAGTAACAGTGATGAAATATTCAGTTTAACATAGTGGTCTTATGCCGGTGTTACCATAAGATTAATCATACCGACATCGAATATGAAAATAAAAAATAATGGACCATTTAAGAATAGTGAACTTATGTGGTTGCTCTTTTATGTTTACCATGTCGACCACTATATGAAGATTAGTAGGAGTCAATCGAGTGTCTTCTCTCGTGATTGATAAAGACGCGTTTTCATACTCATAGGGCATGGTAGATTGTATGAGACTCATATGGGAGAGTCGACATCATATGTAAGATTAGTAGATGTGAGTCCATGACCGAGAGACACTAGAGCACCTATGTTTGTCATTAGGGACTCAAATCTCCAGAATGTGCATAAAAATTTATACCACTAAGAATAAGAAGAAAAAGAATATAAGTTATCTCAACTTTAAATACAAAATCGGAACAGAGAATTCCGACATTTTAATGATTTTGAATTTAGAAAAATTTTAGTATACAGACCAAATCATAGAAAATACATTTGTGTTAGAAAAATATTTTTATACAAAAACATACATAAAATCATAATGTACTTTTCTTTAACATAAAATATTAGCTTAAAGCATGCATGCATATTTTCTTTAAGTTATTTTAGTGTCACTAAGGAAAGTGTTTTTCTTACTCACTAGGTGGGCAGACACTGTCTTTGGACATTTCTTTTCAGGCATCACAGGTCGGTAGATTCGCCTAGAATAAGCTTCCGAGAATTTCGAATATTCGTTTGTTTTCTTTCATTTTAGTTTGATGTATCAATTATGTATGAACTCATATAAATCAGCTCATTTAAGATTTATAGTTATTCAAAATCTTCGCACTTTACATTTCTAATTGGCTTTATGAATAATAATTTGAGGTATTTCTTTAACCTTAACTCCACAATTTAGTTTTTTGATGGGTACTTCAGATATTTCTTGTTATGTACTAATTTTATCATTGTTGTTTAGTTTACTTCATATCGCAAGTGTCAGTCAGGTTTTTGAATTGATGTTAAACTAGGTAGAGGTGCTACAATCATGGTTGTAGATGTCAGATGTTCAATTAATGTGGGTTTATTTTTGAAATGTTAAATTGCGGGGAATATATCGTAGATATTTTACAATATCAAATTTAATATTTAAATAATTTTATTCATATATATATACACATTTTTATAAATATGTATAATTTTATACATAATGATTTGTTATAAATTACAAAATAAAGATATATACACATAATGTATGTTTATAAATTACACAAAAATAGGTGTCGGATGCAGTAAATGACAAAAAAGCATCAAATGAGAGCGAGATGAGAAAGTTGTTGAAGTTAGTCTTAGAGAGATGCACGGATAGGCAGAGCCACATGCAGACACACTTGGCACATGCCCGGGTGTGTTTTTGCATTTTTTTCTATCGTGGGTTTGTCGTCCGGGACGAAACGACGACCTAACTCTCTTCCTCCTTTCTCGTTTGGGTGGGAGCAACTCGGCCAGACGGTGAAACAAACACCTTTGATCTTTGACGATCTCGTTCGACTTCGAGCTTTGATCTTCAACCTACCCGTGCTTCTCCTCGGCCAAGACCTAGAACATCTTTCTAGTTTCTTTGCAAATTTAAACCTTCTCCACTTCCCACCACTACGACTCTGCTCCATTGTCAATCATGTCGGCAACATTTCTCGCACAGTGAGTTGGCGGGCAAGGATCCAAAAGATTTGCAGTTTGAGATCTCTCAAGGGGATATAGAGGTCCCGCTCGAGTGAGAATCTGCGTTTTGTTGTTATGCTGGTTTTTTCCAGAAACGTGACTTTATTTTCTTTTAGAAACACACCTTTTTCAGAATTTATTGTTTTGAGAAGTGCTTCTTGTAGAATCAAATTGAAACAACAATTATTTTATAATGATGATTATAGGATTAGTGTGTATTGTCTGCACTGCATGCATTAAAAAGTGCGCAATCTCATCGAATCCTAATGCATGTTCCTCTGTTACACTGCATGCTTCTTGTAGAATCCAATTCCTCGTTTGGAATTCCGGCGAAGCAAACAAATTCTTAGAGGTTTATTTGGTGCCCAGGTCTGAATAAAATTCTAGTTCTTCCACTGGATGCACGAAATAAAATTTTACTGCTCGGTCACTTAAGAAATGAATAAAAATGAATACTCTTGTTGATATAATAGCTGCAAAATATCGCTTGATATATCGGGTGATATTTTTAAAAATGACATTTTTACTTAAAATGTCGATGTCGTAGATTTCTCCCCAAAACCTTTATGTCAACCCATATATCGGTCAGCATCTACAACATTAGTTACAATTATATCAGAGACTAGTTTAGGATCCTTTGAACCCAAGAAAATCACATAGTCTTAGGATTTCATCTGAAATTCTTTCGACATTAGAGTCATTAAGTTTAATTTTGTTCTTAGGATCTGCATGTGGACATTAGATATTTCCTATAGCTATTTCTTTCGCCGGGAAATTTTCAGTGGAGACGATTTTCCTTTACATCTTACAGGCACCATGTGGTAGAGACATAAGCGAACCTTCACAGCAAAATGGAATGCCTGAGATTATTATGGAAGATGTTAACCCACCAGTAAAACCAGCACCTACGGGGATTGCAGCTGAAATTGTGGGCAAAAACTCTAGCCCTGATTGTTGAAACCGGAATCCGGCCTCTTGTGGAATTCGACCCTTGGGGAAGGGGTGGTCTCGCGCCTACTTCGCTCCTGCAAGAAAAACAACGAAAGAGACAAGGAAGAACAGACCCAAGGGCTCGGCAGGGAGGTCCCACCACAAACCCGGAAGATCTCTGAGCGCTTCCCCTCCTTAGCCAGAAGCCGAGCTAAGGTACTCTCAGAGAGCACTTGAGAATGAGAGTAAGGAGACACTCGAAGCGTGCCCTCTGAGGTACCCCTTGGGTCTTATTTATACCTTTTTGGAACCTGAACTGCCAATAACCAAAAGAACTGACCTGAAAATACCAAAAAGCCCTTGGTTGGGTCTGCCAACAGCCAAACTCCGCTGTTCTAAGTAGCTATGCGCAGTCCAACCTGGTCTGCCAACAGCGTGGCTTCGCTGTTCTGAGGGGCTATTCGCACCCCTTGGTAGTCAGCTCGCCTCCAACCCTCCTTCGCGGGGGGCGAGCACGACCTGGCTCCAGCTGCCCGCCTATGCTCCCTGGGCGAGCGCGAGCCGGACCGTCGCGACCCGCCTGTCTTCTGCCGGGGCGGACCGGCGGCCAGGTCGCGTGTGGGGGCCGACCGGCGGCCACCGCGATCCCGATCGGCTCGCTAGTCGCGGGTCGCCAAACTCATCCGCATTGGCCAGTGATTCTCCGCGCGACCTGCTCGCTCGCCTCGCTCGGCTCGCCCGCCTGAAATGGGCGGGAGCGGGCCAGCCCTCCTGCCGTATATCTGTTTTGCCTCTTGGGTACGGGTCGCGGGGCTAGGTCTGCTCGACCTCCCTGGCGGGACCCGCTCGCCGGACACGGGGTTGTACACTGATGGAATTCAGGAATACCTTACCTGCATCAACTCCAATCCAAGCTCTTATATCTGTTGTTGTGGAGATTGATATGAACCACTACTTGAGAAACTTCAAAGAACTCTGCCCTTCCAACTTCAACGGAGAAGAAAATCACATGGACACTGAGGACTAGGTGTTTAAGACCAGGGACATATTAATGTGATGCAATACCCGATGAATAAAAAGGTGCCTTTAGTAGCTTTCTTTCTTGAGGGCGAAGTTAATCAATGGTGGAGCAGACACTTAGCTGATGACCCTGCTGGTAAGAACTTAAGTTAGGATTCCCTCCCTTCAAATACAATTATTTTTCATATGTAAAGTTAATGGGATCACTCCTTATTTCAGGTCATACTGTGGATATGTTGACAAGGAACAAATTTTTTTACCGCATTATAAAACTGGTTTGTGCTTCCTTCAGAGCGGTGTGCCCATTAGAAGTAACTCAGACTTATACAGAGAGATAAGCCAATATCAGCTTATGAACAACAATTTACCCAATTGTCTCGTTATGAGGATTTACTGTTAGGAAGTGAGCAAGATAAGTGATACCGCTTTGTGAAAGGCCTATGTGACTCCCTGGGACAACCTTTACTGATTATGGACATTGCAGACTATAGAAGGCTTGTGTAAACTGCTAGAAAACTGGAGAGGGCCAGAAGATGGTACAGAGGCGCAACAACTTCAGAAACAAGTGAACAAAAAATGTACTGCAGTACTCACATAGCAAAAATCATCAAGGAAAACATTGGAACAAGAAGCAGAAGACGGGCGATAAGCGAGGAAATCAGCTCGGGGCCAAGATCAAAGATTTTCTCACCTGCCTTAAGTGCAAATGCTTCCAAGCTAAGTATCTCTTCGGTCATGGATGTCAGAAACATCAATAAGGGTTGCATTGTTTTTCTAGTACTGATGCATGCATAAGCCAAAAGTAGTTAACAAGAAGTACCGGTAGTTCGTGAGTTTCATGATATCTTCCCAGAAGAGCCATGCGGTTTCCCTTCTACTAGAAGGTTGATTTCCAAATCAACTTATACATGGATCCATGTCAGTAGCCAAGGCCTCTTACCGCATGGCTCTGAATAAATTAGTTAAATTAAAGATCCAGTTGGATGAGTTACTTGAATTGGAATTTATCAGGCCTAGCACGTCGCCTTGAGGTGCACCGCGACGGTTTGAGGTTGTGCATAGATTACCGCAAGTTGAACAAGATGACTCTTAAGAATAAGTGTCATCTTCTGAGGATACATGATTTGTTTGATCAGTTCGAGGAGTTTTGCATATTCTCTAAATTAGACTTGAGATCAGGATACCACCAGTTAAAGATCTGCGACGGGGATGTTCAGAAGATAGTGTCCAGTACAATGTACAAGCATTATGAGTTTGTAGGCATGTCGTTTGGTTTAACTAATGCCCTGTTTGCATTTATGGACCTGATGAACAGAGTCTTTCGAGAATTTATGGAGCGATTAGTAATCGTCTTCATTGATGATATCCTGGTTTATTCAATGAGTAAATAAGGTCATGTTGTGCACAACGTTTATCTCTAAGGATTGGAAATATATTCAGGGACAATTGGATACTAAGATAAAGTTTAGCACAACGTTACACCCCCAGAAAGATGGAGAAACATAATGCACCAATAAAATAATGGAAGATATGTTATGGATGTGTACTCTGATATAGGCTTTGGAGGTAAATGAGAAATATGTCCCTTTGGTAAAATTATTCTGCAATAGCAGTCAATAAGCAAGTATTGGGATGACCCATTTCAATATTCTTTATTGAAGACATTGTCGGGCACCTTTATGTCGGACTAAAAGTGAAGAGAGAATTGTCAATAAAGAATCATGGATTGACAAGACCACAGTACGCGTCAAGCTCATTCAAGAGCGTATTAAGATGGCCCGAGACAGACAAGCTAAATATTATAATTAGAGGCACAAAATAGTAGAATTCAACATTGGAGATTTTACTTATCTTAAGGTTAGGCCATTTAAGGGTGTCTCCATACTAAAACGGAGGAAGAAGTTGAGTTCAAGGTTCAATGGGCCAATCGAAAAACTTGAATGCATCAGTGAGGTTGCATTCAAATTAACCATGCCTGAGGAGATGATTGGTAGACATGATGTGTTCCACATCACTTATTTGAGAAAAGCAGTCAGAGATCATATTCAAGTGATCAGTATAGAAAATGCACCAATTGAATAAAATTTTAGTATCAGTATTAAGCAAGTCAGGATTGTGGGCTCAAGAATTTAGAAGCTCGGCAACAAAGAGATCCATTTTGTAAAAATCCTCAGAGCAATGTTGAATATGTCTTCCTTACTCAGGCATGATTGTAATTTTTCAAGATGAAAATTATTAAGAGAGAACATTTGTAACATTTGAAATTTTAATTTTAATGTACAATTTTAATTTTAGGGTTTGATCGCCAATGATTAAATCAGCTATGCCGAAGACCAAGGTATCTAAACTTGCTATAATTAAATTTTGTGTTAATTAAATAATCAATTAATTTCATGTAATAGAAAATTTCATGAGAATTACCTTGGCGTGATTTCGTAATTTGCGGGGGCATAACACATGTAATTAGAAGTGTTAATGTGATGTAGTGGCAGATTTTATAATTAAAGGGAAATAGTTAATTCACTCAGCTCCCCTTCTTTAAAAAAAACTATGAGTTTGGTTTCCATCTAAAACACAATTGTGATTTCCCCAATACACAAGTCAGACCAGCGTAGCCGACACTGAATAGAATGAGCGAAGTAGTGGGTATTTAGATGCGCCAACGTGCTTAGTGCTCGAGGTCCGTAGAATCCGCACGACCCCACTTATAGTAAGATTTTGAGTATTCCTTGGTTGTTCTTTTACCCCGCCCCCTAGTGTGGATTCCATTCGTGCTTTTGATTTTAGGAATCATGGACAACAACTTCCTAATCCAGAAATTTGTCAATGTTTGTGTAGTTTCTCGTTGCTTAGAAAGGTGTAAACGCCATTTTCTGTGCTTTCCTTCTTTAGTTCACTCCTCTTCCTTCTCCTTTTAGTACTTAAGAAAATTTATTTTGTCGGTTTCAACCAACTCTTTGATGAAGGAGGGATGATTCTAGATTTGTCCTTTATTCGTATTAATTGTCTTACTGTTTTCATTTAAATTTCAAGTTGTTTACACTTATTGGTAGATCATAAAAAGTCTTGCATAGTTTCTGATTCAACCTTATAAATCATACCGCCACACCGCGTCTATGAATGTCAAACACCGAGGCAAGAAATTTAACTTCCTTTGGTTGCACATATCATGTAATCTAGGGTTTAGGGTTCAACCTTAAATTTCCCACATACATTATATAGTTATAAAGGAACATGATTAAAATTTGAAGCTTAATATATCATTTTTATGTATAGATGATTTTAAAGGCTCATAATTTAATCGTCTTAGTGCGATAAAATGAACATTGTATGCAAAAATATAAGAAATTTCATTACGATTCAAGTATATCACCTAGCTTCAATGATATACTTTTTATGTTCTCAAATTTGAATAGAAACTAATAAAGGTGAAAAAATTATATCAAAACTATTTCATAGTATTGTTATCTAACATTAAGATAAGACATAAGGTGTATAAGTGATTAAATATTAAGTTTAAGATAGTGGTCTTATGAAGGTGTTTGCCTTAAGATTACTCATGTTGATCACTAATATGAAAAAAAACATATTAACAAAACATTTAAGAATAGTGGACATATGTGGTTACTCATTTATGTTGATCATACCAACCACTATATGAAGATTAGTACGGGGCACGATCGAGTGTTTTCTATCGTGATTGATAGATGCACACTATCATAAGCATAGAAAATTGTAAATTGTATGAGCCTCAAATGGGGGAGTTGATACCTCATGAAAGATTAGTAGATAAGAATTTGTGTCTGTGACTGGGACACATTAGAGCGCCTATGTTCACCATTAGGTACACAAATCTCTAGAATGTGCATAAGAATTTACACCAGTTGAGTTAAGTGGCTCATGCATGAATCGACTAACAATTCCTAGAAAATGCATTTATGTTCGAAAAGTATTTTTATCTTCAGCATAAAATCCTTAAAGCATACATGGATATTTTCTTTAAGTTATTTTAGTGTCACCAAGGAGAAGAGTTTTTTTTTACTCACTAGTTGAGTTAATCCTGTCTTCAGACATTTCTTTTCAGGGGTCACAGATCGGGAGGCTCACCTAAGATATAAACTTCTGAGGATTTCTACTTTTTTTGCTTTCGTTCATTTCAGTCTGATGTATCAATTATGTATAAACTTATATTTATCAAACTTAAGTAAGATTTTTAGTTATGCAGACTATTTGCACTTTACATTTCTAGTTGACTCTATAAATCAGAATTTGAGGTATTTCTTTAACCTTAACTCCAGTATTTAATTTTTCAATGCGTACTCAAATATTTTTTTAAGTACCGGTTTACTACTGGTGTTTATTTTACTTCATATCATAAGTGTCAGACGTGCTTTTTAATTGTGGTTAAACGAGGTCGGGGTGTTACATCCTGAAGGGGGTTGAAGGAACAACGGGTGGTAAAAGAGGAAATGGTCAGAGAGGAGATAAAACGTGACCTCCGAAAGGTTATTTGGTAGCATATTGTGGAGTGGGAGGGTAAACAGTTATAAAAAAACTCAGATTTGCAGCTAAGAGAACGGTTATCTGTCTAGATTAGGATATAATTAAAGGTTAATTGTGAAGTTAGCGGGGGAAGGGGGTATTTATTGATGGTTGAAGGTAGTTGGGGTGGTTAATGGGTAGTTATTAAGTAGTGGAGGGTAATTAAGGGTGTTAGGAGGGGCAGTGAGGAAGTGGAGGTGGAGGGGTGGCAAGAAAGTGGTGATGGCTGACAATTGGGAGGGCTGGTGGAGATGGCTAGCTAGGAAGTTGGAGGGGGAAGGGAAAGGCCAATCATGGGGGGAAGAGCGGGGGAAAGGTTCTAGGCTTCATATTTACTTTGTCGGCTTCGGCACCGAGTGACCAATGGTTGAATTTTTTTCTTCAATTTTCAATCCTTCTAAACGATCTTCTTATCTCTATTTATAGATTTGAGACCGTCACAAACAGGCATGATTATCCGATCATAACGGCCTCCAAAATACAATAAAATAAAAATCAGGAAAATACAAAAAATGACTAAAAATCACGGATCATCAATCCGCACAAAATGACGCATATAATTGTCATGAAGAACCTTATGTGATGTGATCCTCATCACAAAGTAGTTCAGAACATTATATACAAAAGAGAATAAAGAAGAAGCCAGTCTCAACGACTTAGGTCGGACCCAAAGTATTAAACAAAATTTTAAAAACTTGATACAAACACCAAAATACAAGTAACACAAATAGTATTGACAGCTAATGATTCTAGATTTTTGATAGCTAGAGTATAATAAACTTGTTAAGTTATACTTCTCATTTAGTTACAACTCTTTTTGACATGGAGATGCATATCTGTAGAGAAAGTTCCAAACCTTGTATATACTTCTTGAATACTGAAAAACAAGTATGAGTACAAATATATAAGAGAGAAGAGAGTAAGATCTAGGTATACAAACAATGTGGGACTAAATACTAACTCCTACATGAGTCAATACATCATCTTTACTAGTATTTTCTAACACTCCCCCGCAAGATGGAGCGTACAAGTCGTAGGCACCAAGCTTGGACAAGAACTGATAGTAGAGACGTTGTGGTAAGGCCTTGGTGAGGATATCAGCAACTTGCAGAGCAGCAAGAACATGTGTTAATTCTATCTTCTTCAACTGAACCTTCTCCTGAATGAAGTGACAGTCAACTTCAATATGTTTTGTTCGTTCATGGAAGACCGGATTCTTGGCAATGTGTATAGCAGCTTGACTGTCGTACAATAAAGTTGCGGGTGAGGAGAGCTTGCTCCTAGATCATCAAGAAGACCCTCAAGCCACGTGAGCTCAGACACAACAGTTGCCATAGATCGATACTCAGCCTCAGCAGATGAGCGAGCAACCACAGACTGTTTCTTGCTGCGACATGTAATAAGATGTCATCCAAAGTAAGTGCAGTATGCACTTGTGGAACGACGGTCATCCAAAGAGACAGCATAATCAGCATCAGAATATGCAACCAGAGATAAGGGAGATGAAGAGGGCTTGTATACAAGCCCTTGTCCAGGAGCAGTCTTCAAATAACGAAGAATATGTTCGACATCCTAAAGATGAGAGATAAGTGGCTCATGCATGAATCGACTAACAATTCCAACAACAAATAATATATCAGGTCTAGTAACGGTGAGGTATATCAGCTTTCCCACAAGGCGACGATAATACTCTGGATTCGGAAGGAGAAAATCGGAGTCCGAGGCATGAGCACAAAGCTTGTGATTGATATCCATGAGAGTGTCAGCAGGCTTGCATCCAGAATAGCCCGCATCATGAAGTAGGTCAAGACAGTACGTCTCTGAGATAACACAAGCCCATCAGGTCTCCGAGCCACTTCGAGACCAAAAAATATCAAAGGCTTCTCAAGTCCTTTGTTTGAAACATAGTTGCTAGATGTTGTTTGATCATCTGTATTCCTGAAAGATCATCTTCTATGATCAGAATATCATCCACATAAACCAACAGAATTACTATGCCCGTTAGACAATAACGAATAAACAGAGAGAAGTCGGTCGAACTCCGAGTGAACCCAACAGCACTAACTGACTTGCTAAATTTGTCAAACCATGCCCGAAGAGACTGTTTGAGACCATAAAGAGACTTCTTCAGACAACAGACAAGAGACTCCCTTGTGATCTCAAACCCAGGAGGTTGCTTCATATAAACGGTTTCCTGTAAATCGTCATTAAGAAAGACATTTTTGACATCCAGTTAGTGCAAGGGCCAGCGGCGGTGAACAGCGGGGGAGATCAACACACGAACAGTATTGAGTTTAGCAACTGGAGAAAAGGTCTCATCATAATCTAATCCTTGTTGTTGAGTGAAGCCGTGAGCTACAAGATGAGCTTTCAATCGGTGAACTGTCCCATCTGGACCCTGTTTGACGGCAAACACTCACTTACATCTCACACAAGATTGTCCATGAGGAAGAGGGACCAAATCCCAAGTGTGATTTGCCCAAAGAGCAGACATTTTCTCGTCCATAGACGCCCGCCGCCCGGGATGCTGGAGAGCCTCATGTACAAAATTAGGGGTGGAGATAGAGGAGAAAGAAAGAGCACTCTGTCGGAGTTTCGGAGAGAGGCGGTGAAAAGAGACATAGTTGGCTAGCGGGTGGGCAGTGGAAGCGGTTGTCGGATCCGCAGGTTGCAAAACATCATTAGAGTGGGGCAGCTCCCGTAAGGCATTAGACGAAGAGGGACGTCGAGTGTACACACGAATGACAGGTGGTGTAGGTCGTTTAGGTGGGATTGGTGTGGGAAGAAGAGGTGGAAGGTTTGAATGAACAGGGATAACAGGCCGCGGGAGAGGTAGTGGAAGAGGAAAATCGGCTGGTTGAGAGTAATATAGTTGATCTTCGAGGAAGATGACACCAGCAGAAGTAACCACCTTGCGATCTTTTGGAGAAAAACAAACGTAGTCCTTCTGGATCCGAGAATAGCCCACAAACATATATTTAGTGGCATGGGGAGCAAGTTTGTCAGTGGACGGGCCAAGATGATAAACAAAACACATGCAACCAAACACGCGAGGGGTGATGGAGAAAGGAGGTTTGGAGTGAAAAAGAAGATTGAAAGGAACCGCAAAATTGAGAATGGAGGAAGGCATGCGGTTAATAAGGGTCTAGGCGGTAGAGATCGCAAAATTTCAATACTGTTTGGGAACATTCATTTGAATCATAATAGAGCGGGTGACCTCGAGCAGGTGTCGATTGCGTTCAGCAATTCCATTTTGTTGGGGAGGTATAGACACAGGAGGTTTGATGGATGATCACAAACTCAGCACAGAGGAGAGCGAAGGCATAACTCGTGTATTCACGGGCATTATCAGTGCGGAGGGTTTTAATTGTAGTGGAAAACTGGTTGCAAGTTTCAATAACGAAGGTATGGAATACACCGGGCAATTCAGAGCAGTCACGAAGGAGATACAACCAGGTCACCCGAGAGTAGTCATCTACAAATGTGACGAAGTAAAAATATCCAAAAACACTCGCAATTTTGTAGGGTCCCCAAATATCAGAGTGTAATAGATCAAAGGGAGCGGGACTCCGAGTAGGATGTGGTGAGAACGTAGAGCGATGATGTTTCTAATAGATACAAGACTCACATGTGAACTCTTAGAGGGACACGTCGGGGAGAGATTTTCTGAGGATGTTTAGAGGAGCGTGACCTAGACGTCGATGTCAATCAACAGAGCTAATAGAGGACAACACCATTGGGGGAGAGGGGTCAAGGATATAGAGACCATTTGATAGATGTCATTTTCCAATGATAGTTTGTGTCTTGCGATCCTGCACAACACACAAGTTAGAAGAAAAAATAACATCACAATCGAGGTCAGTAGTGAGTCGACCAATAGAGATAAGTTAAAAGGAGAGCTCGGAACATGAAGGGCAGGGCGAAGAGTAATGGAGTGAGTGAGATGAATATTTGTCGCGCCAGAAACGGGAATTGTGTCCCCACTAGCAACAGTAATGAACTTGGGATGCACGAAGTTCAAATATTGTGGTGGTTTTCATGAGGTAATGTGGTGAGAGGCCCGGGAATCCAAAATTCAGGATGAGCTATGAGCAAGGCAGGAGGTACCACCATCGGAAATAGACACCACAGAGCCCAGCGGACAGCGGATCATCTTGCAAGACACAGCCCGCAGCGGTCACGGTGACAACGCACCAGCGGCAAGAAACGGCCACGACCAGCGCGGTAAGAAACGAGCCCGCAACGGATAGAAACACGCCGATGCGATTAAAAAACCAAAGCAGGCAGTGCGGTGAGGAGAAGACCGCAACACGAATAGCACAGGCCGGCGAACAGGAACTAGATCGGGCGGACAGATGCAGACCGCACCAAGATCAAAAACAGGTCTAGCCGCAGGAAGAGCCAAGCCGCGGCGAGAAGACAGAGGCCTCAGCAGGAAGGGGCCGGAAGAAGAAAAAGCCTAGCCATAGCGGTCAGAGAAGAGAGGCCACCTGGAGAGAGAAAATGGGAAGTCGCATAGTAAGAACGAGCCGCGTGCGACTATGAGGCCACCTGGAAGAGAGGTCGCACGATCTCGGTGGCAACACACCAGCGGCAGGAGGCCGCGACCAAGTACGAAAACTGCAGCGGGTAGATAGACCGCAGCGGTTAAGGGAGACAACCCGCAACCACAAAGCAGGGCGGAGAAGAGAAACCGCACGGTCTCGGTGTCAACACACCAGCGGTCAAAGGCCGCGACCAAAATGCGGAGCCCGCTGTAGGTAGAGAAGTCGCAGCGGTAAGATATGCCTATGCGGAAAGCTCGCAGAGACAAGGAAGGGACCGAAATCGCCGCGACTAGAAAGGCAGCAGCGAGAAGGAAAACCGCAACGGTTAGAAACGGTCGTGCGGGAAGGGAATCCGCCGGCGACTGGAGAAGCAGCAGCGGGAAGGGAAGTCACGGCGACTAAAGAGCGGAGACCGCACAGTCTCGGTGAGAACACCAGCAGTAAAAGAAGTTACCGCGACCAAGGTGCAGTGTAAAACAAGAAGTGGAAGCCGTAGAGAGAAGAAGGTCGCTCGGCTTAGCGGCAGAGACCGCAGCGAACGGGGGGGGGGGGGGGGGGGTCCCACCAATCCGAGACGATATATAACTGGAGGGAGGGGGGGTGGAACCACGAGAGAGAGCAAAAAGAGGGGGTGGTAAAAGAACCGCTAACCGCACAGAAGCAGCAGCAGTTAGAAAAACAGAAGGAAGTCGGGCACCAAACCGCCCGGTTAGCAAGCAGGCCAAGCGGACAGAAAGGGACGGGACGGACCGTATCGCTCTGATACCAAATAGAGAAAGTTCCAAACCTTGTATATACTTCTTGAATACTGAAAAACAAGTATGAGTACAAATATATAGGAGAGAAGAGAGTAAGACCTAGCTATACAAACAATGTGGGACTAAACACTAACTCCTACATGAGTCAATACATCATCTTTCCTAGTATTTTCTAACAATATCTAATGTGGACCATTCCGATGCATTGCTATACGCCATAGAGCACATTCAGATCGACGATTCGAGTATGTAGTCTTGTCCAGAGCAATACTTTATTATTTCTATACATTCTTAGTTTATTTTTTGCTATTTTTATTTTGAATGATCGGGCACCTATTATGAACACGTATTCTAAGCTGTTCAAAATAGTTGCCTACTGTTTTCTTATAAATACAAGTGTTATGAGCTGTTTGAGAGGAATTAACAGATTATGTATGAGCTCTGGTGATCATCCGCAGTGCCAACTCCTAGGAATTATCTTCCCTCGTATTTTCCTTGTTTTCCTAGTGCTTCCGCCCCTTTTCTAGAAGCCACCCCTCCCCATGGGCTTTTTCCAGCACTAGTTGAACCCTCTAGCAGCCCTGCCACCCATTCAAGCCCTCCTAAATAATAGCCAGCTACATCCCATGCACCCATCCAGCCTTCCCACTGATAGTACATTCTTCCAGCCACCAAATAGCACCCATCTACCCTCCCCACTCCCTTCCAACTGCCGATTTACAGCATTCCAAATTCAAACACACCAGCAGCCTTCCCAGGTTACGCCCCTCCTATTTCTCCTTCCAAAGAACTACTCAGCCCATCCACCCACTATCTGTTATACACTTATATGATTCTAATTTTGGATATAGGGATGGACGACAGTTTCCCCTAAGCCGTGAGCCTACACAAGGAGAAGAGTTATGTAAGAATGCAGGAAAAAACAGAACAAAAGGAAGAAACAGAGTTCAAACACAATCAACCAATTTCAAATTCCTATTCATGACACAGTTGGGAGTATGTATACTCCACTGCAGTTACACTTACAGTTACCATCAATTACAAAGCTTAACACAAGCGGGAACAGGTAAAATAATGGTTACTCGACAGTTATTCTATAGATAAGCACTCACGAACACTAACATCTATTGTCGTTCATACACCATTTCAAATTAACATAAAAGGTATGTATCAGCCTGAAATCCTATTAGCCGCACCTCAACCTAGATTCCCTTCAAACAGCCACAAGCTGCCTTCCCTGCACCCCCACCAGCGTTGGTTCCCATGCCAACCCCTTCCACAGCAACAACCATCACCTTACAGCCCCATCCGGTATCAGACCAACCCCCATCCATCCATCCCCACAATGCCCATCCCTCCACCCTTGTACTTCTTACACAACCATCCTTCACCGAACAGCCCCCAACCAACCACCTCTCCACCCTCTCAGCCCACTAGTTCACCCACCGCCATTGTATGCTCCTCCGGACAACCACCACAACTGGATCGTTATCTTTGCCACCTACCTCCACCTAATCTTTTTAGTTCTTAGTTTGTGTTTTGTCATTCAACCTGGAAGTATGGTCTTGGATTATTTTCTATGATTATGGATGTTAGTTGATTATAGTACTCTGTTTTTGTTAATTAATCTTGATTTGTCGGGACTATTACAATTTAAAATTTAATTAATGGCACTCCAATCATAGGTGAATCCAACCTAATTCATAGAATTAATATGCAAGCATCTTCAATAATTGCATAGTTTTATACGAGTACTTGCTATTTGGTAATTTCACTGTATCAACACATTTTTGCATTTGTCATTCTAGGTTTCATTACTTGACAGCACACATATGGTAGCATTTTTAAGTCGCGCTTCACTTTCACTCCTGCACTACGTCAATATCACTTTTCTATTTCATTTTATTATATTTTTGGTTATTTGAATAATTTATTTATTTTACAAGTCACATCCATGCATTAGATATTAGGATACTTTATTCCTTGACACACTTTGCAATTAGATACATGATGGGATCACATCACAAATTAGTCTACACAATGATTAGAGTCATTCATTTTGTGAGGATCGACGATCCATGATTTTAGTTTTTAGTTTTTTTCTGATTTTTTTAGTGTACTTTGGATATTGTCATCATCAGAGAATCATGATCAACTGTGACACACTAAATCTATAAATAGAGATAGTAAACTCAATTAAAAGGGACCAAATGTTGAAGAAGAAAGTTCTTCCTTCTGGTCGCATGGTGTTGAAATCGGAGCCGAAATGTGAAGCCTAGGAAAATCTATGTCCCTCCCCTTGGCAGCCCATAACTATCCGTAACTTCCACTCTCCCACTAAATCCACAAATAACTACCCAAAATTAACATTTCCATTCCCCTTAACCAGCTAAAACCACCCACCATCTCCTCCAAAAAAAACTGTATAGCCAGCTCACTTTTTATCCCTACTGCAAAAAAACCACCCCAAAATTGCTGCAGATCACCCCTCATTCCAGAAAATTACTGCAGATCACCCCTCATTCCAGAAAATTACTGCAGATCACCCCTCATTCCAGAAAATTACTGCAGATCACCCCTCATTCCAGAAAATTACTGCAGATCGCCGGAGTCCTTGGCTCTGTTCACTGGAAAACTCAATCAGGAACCCCAAATAAAGCCATTCCTGCACCGTCCACTGTTTCTCCCAACATCAGATATATATGCCTAGGCTCCACCAGCAGAAATCCTCACTCGCCTCTCCCTATGTCCCCTAATTGACGCTTCCCCTTCTCCCTCCAGATCACTTCACGGCACCCCTTATTCTTCAGTTTCAATCCAGAACTACAATCTAGACAAAACACTACCGCTGTAATCCAACTCCAGACAGGAATCCTTATATTTCCCCCATTCTCCTACAGCCGGCAACCCACATTCTTGAATAGTTCCCGAAGACAATTCAGATTGTGGATAACTCTTGGCCAACAACAAATTAATCCCTATTCAGCCTTCCACCATCGCTCAAACCCAGATTTCTCACCCTACTTCCAACGACCCTTCTATTCTATAATCATTTAGTTTCTACTATATGGTTGTGAATTTTAGTGTTGATCATTCATTGTGATCATTCTTGGTTCGTTAGAATATTATATCATAATTCTCGTGCCAAGGAATACTGTGACTTACCGAGTTACCGGGCCTTTTTTTGTTTTTGCATCTACTTTCTTGCATTCGCGCATGTGTAATGCATTAGTTGTTACCTTACTAGAAGCTTCAATTCATTGTGGTTATTGTGTAATGCATTAGTTTTGTTACCTTATAGTGTTCGTTGCTACAAGTTTAGTTGTCGGATTATTGCCTAGCTCATATCACAGTTCCCATTAGTCTCCTGAACCCCCGTTAGAACCATCCTGCGTCAATACACATTGCATCTAAAAGATACATTCAAAAGTGAATAATATCGTTTTTATGGCACAAGTAAAAAATCCACCACTTCAAACCATCCACCCCCCCCCCCCCCCCCCCACACCCCCACACCCCACCCACCCACACACACCACTCCCCAGCATCACCACCACCAAACCCCCAAACAGAACCTCTCAGGCCCTCTTAGGAATACAAAATGGTTGGATATAGAATAGATATTGATATAGGGTTGGATTCTCCAATCTCAATCATTCTTAGCACCACAAAATATAACCATCCATTGCAAGCAAAACAAAGATTTGGCTAAATTAATTTTACTGCAGTTGCGAAATTAACAAACGGCTCAACCATAAATTTGCAATCAAATTAGAAATTTAGCATGTCAAGATCTTTGAAGAGCATTTTAGAAGCGAGAATAGCCACTTATCTCCAGCTTCTATCAGATAGATTTAAGGAAACAATAGCATAATTCCCAAGTTCATGCTCAAAGAAATACACCAGTTTCCAGGAACGTGGCTTGACATTTACTCTACTTATTCATAAGATAAGTATAATATCTAACTAAATAACCATTTATACGGGAAAAATCCTAAACAAATTAAAACAAAAAAAATATGCAACAAACAATAGCAAGCTTCATTTACCAAGGATAGAAGGATATGTTTTTGCCATCGACACAAGACATAAAAAAACAAACTTAATTTTAGCATTTGATTTCTAAAAGATCTACTGAGAGACGTGCAAATTTAGACGTTTGTAAATCAAAACAAAAACACCAGGAACCATTAGGTTAGTTCAGATCATAGTAACTTGAAATTATACGACTATTCATTCATTTTCAAATTTCAAAATGCACTTCAGATAACTAAGGATATAACTGTGCTTCAAAGAAGCATTTAGCATACATGTAGGTCATGTTACTGTATACCCTTTCAGGTGCATTTAGCATCATGTAATCCAGAATACACTTTGCACATGTTCCAGAACCACCTCCTATTTCATATATCTGAATAACACACAAGGAAGAAAAAAAGTAAAGCAATTAATAATAATTAACTATTTTAAAATAAAAGATGAGCTGAAGTATACGTCAAACAAATCCAAATACAATCCTGAAAAGTATTGAAGTTTGAAGTATTGAACAAATAAATAAAAAATTTAAGTGCATCAAGTGACATTATTTATGATACAAATATGCAACAGCATGAAAAGCAGGAACAAGAACATATAATATTGCATTAGAACTAAAATGGAGATATAAGGGATACTCGCACCTAACTTTTAAGAGTTGGTTCTCACTTGAATATAGAGAATGAGACACCCTACCTAAGAGATTCCGAGATACATAAGACTTTCTAGTCACCCTCTTATATAGAAAATGAGACCCGCTACTTTAATATTACAATAATGCCATTTTAAAAGAAAATATATAAATTACTAAAAGATCGGGCATAAGGATTCTCGTTGCTACATGTATCAATACCTTGTTCCCAAGGTAGAACCTCTAAAGATCCAGAATGTGTGTGACTGCATGCTCTGGTAGTATGCTCTGGTGGGTGGAAACATGTGGATTTGTTAGGACACTCGGATATGATAATTTTCATTATGAATTGATGTCATGTTAACCTGGTTAGTCATTGAGGATTAAAGGCATTGACGATTGCAGGGGTGTAAGAGAAGCCCATGACATTGTTTGACATTTAAAAAAGAACTTTGTCCCCATGCTCGGGTGATGACAAGAAGTGAGCAGTCGGCCTCAAAATGACATGGTGGTGTTGGCCACTTTATTTGGATTCTCTATTAACGACATAAAGATTCTGAGTGAGTGGATTTATCCTAAAATGTTGACTGTTAAAAGGTAAGTTAACTAAGTTATGAATCCCGTGAGGATGGAAAGGGGTTAAGTGTGGAATGTGTAGGGGCAGACCGGGGAAAAACCGAAAAAATTTCACACAGGAGTGGGCGTGGATTGAGGGGAAGAGCGAGCGATGGGTTGGAAGGAGTGAATTGGGGGCAGGCACGCGTGACTGGACTGCCCAAGTTGAATTTGCGTGCAAGGGAGTGCATTAGGGCTAGCATAGCGTGTGTGGGAGGTATGGGGCTCAAGGATCGCCATTACGCGGCTGACGTGAAGCTCAATAAAGGGGAATAGGGAGGGAACGTGCATGTTCTGGAGTGCCTAGCTTTGTCGAGGTGTCAATGGGGGGAACTTTCAGGGCAGTGTGTCAGAAGCAGGGTTGGAGGTTAGGGATGGCAGATAACACGCCCCCCCACCCCCCCCCCCTCCTGGGGAGGTGGGGTGGGGGTAGCATTGTTGTCGGTGAAGACTGGTCCAACAAGTAGGATAAGGAAGCGTTGAAGGGTGGGTTGCATCGATGCAATGGTGAAACGTGTGCATAGGTAAGGGGTCAGTCGGGATGGGGACTAAATGGTCATCGGGGTTGGGAAATCAATGTCGAAGTGCCTAAGAGGTTGTCCGGCGAGAGCATAGAAGGTTTGGATGAGCTTGAGCAAGTAGAGGTTGGAAGCAAGGAAGGGGAGGGGTCCATTGATGCGGAGGATGGTTACCAATGTTGAAGGACCTAAATGGTCACCTGGGATGGGGAATCAATGTCGAAGTACCAAAGAGGTTGTCTGATGGGGACAGAAGGTTTGGATGAGCTTGAGCAAGTAGAGGTTGGAAGCAAGGAGGGGGGGTTGTAGGTTTTGTGGGCGGTAGAAATGAGTGTGGGGGAAGGGAAGACCCTTAGGTGAGCCATCGAACTTGAGAAGTACATAAGATGTATAGTTGTTGGTATGGCTAGCGAGGGTTGTTGATTGATCAACAACAGGGAAGAGGGGGTCTGCGAGGCAATGATGGAGTTGTTGGGCTTCAGGAAGATTAGTGGGAGTGTCGATGTATGGGTAAGAGATGTGAGGATGTCCGTGGGACAGGAGCAGAGGTCGTCAGATACCAGAGTTGAGGAGCAAAATCAATGGGTGCCATGGTAGACACGACGACTCAAAGTTGTCAACAGATTGAGTGTATATCTTCGAGCAGAGCAACGACTTCACGGTGAGGGAGCCAATCGGTCGCTCCATGATGAGAGTGAGTGGAGGAAGTTGGTTCCCTGCAATCAGTGTCGATGGCAAGCGGAAGGCAAAGGTTGGACAATTGATATGAATATACAACCGTGTTTCAAGAGCAGAAACAAGAACATGTAATAGTGCACTAGAACTAGAATGGACACTTGGAGATATAAATCATTGCGTATATTCGGGCCTAACTTTCCGGTCACCTCCTTTAGAGTTAAACACCCTACTTTAATAATTGCAATAGTGCACGTTAAAAAAATAAATGAATTATTAAAAGAAGAATTGTCATCATTGTGTGTGTGTGTCTACTTAACTCAATTGAAAAAGGAAGTGCATCCTATTAATAAAAAGCTTGAATAGAGAAGCTCGCTACAAGAAGTTTTTATATTACTTGCATAAAGCTAAGTATATCTAATTTAACAACAATATAATCAAAAGGACAGTTTCTCAGTTATTCCATGAGGAACTGACAAAAGGTTGGATAATCGCATTATAAAATTGAACATGGATAATTTATCGCACGCGTAAGCCATAAGCTATGGAAAAGCCTTCACGAAACAAGGTTTTCTTCATAGAGAAAAAACGTTAGAATTTGGCAAGAATTGTGTGAACGGTTTTCATAAGAGATTCACTGTTTAATTAAAAAACTCATATCCTACTTAAACTAAAACTATGTCAAATACATATCTAATATCTATCTTTTGTTATAAGGAACATCTTAAACCTTATAAGGCTGCAACACCTTACTCTTTTTGGGGTTTCTAAAATATGCTCGCGGTCCACCCTTCCAGACAATTTTGAGCAGGTAATTGTTGAACCTCCTTAATCTCAACATGATTTTTCCTTTGCATTGTTAATGTTGTTGAAGTCCCTCTTCAAGCAGGAAACTCCCCTCTCTGCCTTTGCACAGCAAACCATCAACCCTTGTTGTGGATCTTCTGTTGAGATTCTAGGATGATTCTCCTGGACTGTGATTTCTTTTGTTGGAGAGATATAAGACCGGCGACTCCATCATCGGCAAACGGCAATTGTTATCCCTTTGGACTTAGGGCATGGTGAGATCCCCATTCCCTTATTCCGATTCATATTCCTCCCTTTCCTACTTAATCACAAGGAACTGATTTTAGTATTTCAGTTAAATCTAGGAAAGAGAAGCTATTCATCGTGTTGGTCGGAGAAAGTTTTGCAATTTCCAATTCAACCTTGTAAATCTTCACGTTGCACCGTGTCAAAGAACATCGTAATATCAACGTAGAAATTTGATTCATCTTAGTTAGACATCACAAATAGCTAAAGTTACAAATAGATAAAATGATTTTGTTACGGGTCGCCGATTGCGATCGGGTCCGCGGTCGGGTAGGAGCGTTGGCCGAGCATGATGCGGGCGGACCTATGGCGGAGAGGAGCCGCAGGAAGACCGGCGGTGGGCTGCTCTTGACAACGGGGAGAGACCAAAGGCGAGGGGGAGAAAGACGCGGCAGGCGGAAGTTGGGATTTAGGGTTCGGGAGACGGGAACCCACGTGAATCGTAGAGAGAAAGAAATAGAGAGAGGGAATTTAGATAATAGCTTGTTTACCTTCATCTTGGCCCAACCGGCCCTAATAATTGTTACAAAAGGTTCCAGAAATGCCCCCTCCTCGGGCTTAGACACGGAGGATCAAAATGCGCATAATTAAAAATAGAAACTAGATAAGGGTTGTGTGATCGCGCCAGCAATATACGTGACCGAATGCGGGTCCATAACATCTCCTCCCTCTCCGACCACAAGCTTACCCTCAAGCTTGTTTTGTGGTGGCAGTGGTCGTCGGATCCCCCGTGTCCGTGTCATCATCCTTTTTCGCAGAAGGGTCGTCCACCTCCAACCAAAAGAGACGCTTGCAGCGATGTCCACGAAAATATGGCTCGTCGCAATTGTAACAAAGACCCTTGGCACAGCGGTCGATCATCTCCTGTGCAGGAAGTCGGCGGACGGTGGCTGGACGGTCAGCATCGTGGTCCTGAGCTAGGAGAATGGTTGTGGGTGACGACAGAGGATGAGGGTTGCAGTTGGGCCCCTCGTTGTTCGGGCGAAAGAAATGAGGGCGATCCAATAGCAGACGCTTCTCGCAGATGCGAGCCAAGCTCATGGCGATCGTCAGATCTGTGGGGGCCTGAAACTCCACGTCCATGTGGAGGCGCTCATGGAGACCTACCGTGAAGATGGGCACCTGCTGGGTAGGAAGAATTGAGGGATTCCGGGTCAGGAGGACCTGAAAATATTCAAGGTACTCGTCGATTGGACCGGTCTACCATAGAGAAATGAGATCCCCTAAGAGATTGTTGTGGAGGGGTGGGCCGAAACGGAGGTTGCAGCTGAATTTTAAATCCTGCCATGATTTGAGTGGTTTCTCCAATTGCAGTTGGAAAACCAAAATAGGGCTAAGTCCATCAGGTGGAAGAAGCGGCATTGAGTCATTCTTCCCAAGGGGTGCGCTGATTGGCGAAGAACTGCTCACAGCGAGAGAGACAGGCAAAGGCGTCTTCGTGGCCGTCGAAGATTAGAAAGTCCATCTGCACATATCCTGACACATTATTGCCCTCGTGTCTTGGGGGTAAAAATTCCGACGGGGTTCGCAGGATTGGCCCGTCATGGGAGGAGCTTGTCGCCGGTTGAACTGGACGGTTAGCAGCTACTTGGCCGGTGACGGCGTTGATGCGGGTGGTTTTGTTATCTGTTAGAAGCTTTGTGAGGGACTCAAAAATCCGAGATAGGGTGGGCGTTTCGGCCATTTCCGAAAGAGAAAATGGAGGGATGTTGGCGCTGGAGGGGCTGGAGGAAGGAAGGACCGATGGAGGAAGCAGTTCGGTAGAGGCAGCGAGCAAGGAGCCCCCATCGATGGCGGAGCCAAGGAGTATTGGTTGTGGAGCCGACTGGATCGAAGTCGGCGGAGCAGACGGTCGCGTAAAACACGTGTCCGAGCAACTGCTGGATTGGATTTCGTATGTGAGGGCGTGGTCGGCACAGCGGAGGTAGGCGGTGCTGGATCGGCTATTCTGGCGGCGGGGAAGTGTTCCATCTGATACAAAGTTGTTACGGGTTCGCCGAATGCGAGCGGGTCCACGGTCGGGTAGGAGCGTTAGTTGAGCGTGAGGCGGGCGGACCTATGGCGGAGGCGGACAGGAGCCGCAGGAAGGCCGGTGGTGGGGCGGCTCTTGGCGACGGGGAGAGACCGTGGGCGAGGGGGATGAAAGATACGACGGGCGGAAGTTGGGATTTAGGGTTCGGGAGTCGGGAACTCTTGTGAGTCTTAGAGAGAGAGAAATAGAGGGGGAATTTAGATAATAGATTGCCTACCTTCATCTTGGCTCAACCGGCCCTAATAAGAGTTACAAAAGGTTCTCAAAATGCCCCCTCCTTGGGCTTAGACACGGAGGATCAAAATGAGCGTAATTAAAAATAGAAACTAGATAAGGGCTGCGTGATCTCGCCGATGATATACGTGACCGAATGCGGGTCTACTTCTATACTAAGTAATGATGTTAATTCATTTTAGGAATTAAATTGTTTTTTAATTCAAATACGGCAATCTTATGAAATAAATGATAATCATGAAAAGACAATGCGGATATTTAAGATAAAAGTTTTGGGGCAATGTTAATAACAACCCTCTATTTGCTAATAGCAGCACAAAAAAAGACAAAAATAACAAATTGAAATGGCCGTTAATAGCGACTTCGGGGGTGCTATTAACATTGCCCAAGTTTTATTAGTTTAAAGTGATGTCCTACGCAGTTAAGTGAATAATGCCTTAAATGTATATACTAAATAATTTAGTACAATATGAGAGAGAATTTAAGTATAATCAAATAATATTCCTAGATTAGTGGTCATAAACGGGTATTTTCTTAAGTTGATCATGTCGACCACTGTATGAAAATCAAATAATGAAATACTTCACGTAAGAATAGTGATCTTATGTGGATGTTCCCTTATGTTGATAATGTCGACCCCTATATGAAGAATATTAGGAGGCACGATCAAGTGTTTTCTCTCGTGATTGATGGACGCACACCATCAAACTCATAAGGTGTAGTAAACTATATAAACCTCAAATGGGGAAGTCGACACCGCATGAAAGATTATTAGATGTGAGTCCATGTCTGTGATAGAGACCAGTGTTGTAGATATTAGCTGATATATCCGACATGTCGGCCGACATAAAGGATTGGAAGCTAAAACGACACGTAACTGTTTTTTTTAGTTATAACGTTATGAAAATAACATACCGATATATCGGTCCAAGAAACCAGTGAATATCGGTTTATCATTGTTATTATTATTATTATTTATTTTGGGATTCTTTTAACTCCCCCCCCAGGTGGTTCATTTCATTACGAGCCGGTCATGCCCAAGCTCTCCCTCGCGCTCTTCGCTGATGCTCTCCCTCAACTCTCTCTATCTCTCTCGCTCGCTGGTGGTTCTCTCTCTGATGCAAATTGCGCTTCGCAAAATTCTAAATTTAATTAGAGAGATACTTGGCACAAAATTAAGCTTCTGTTAAAATAGGCCCACCGCCACTTGACGGATAAAGCAGGCTTTTTGTCTCCCAAAGCTAACGGCTATTTGGAGAAATATGGCAAATTGACAATCTAAGCCATGAGAATAAGCACAATGATAAAATAACGGCGAGGTATGGTTGGGGCAGGCGCACGCTGCACTTGAAATTGACAACTCGTTGAAATTACAATAATAAACACTAGTAAGGAGATAGAGAGGGGGGAAGAAGAGATCTCATCGGGAGGATGCAACAGCAGCATTCTAAACCCTTCACAGCTCAGTCACGGCAAGTAGGCGGCGAGGGGTAAAGAGGATGGAAGGAGAAATGGAGGTTGGTATGGTGCGGCTCTGGTGGAGAACAGGGATCTGTGTGGAATAACGGGAGGGCCGGAATCAGTGGAGATGGTGAAGGGGGAAGGAGGTGGATGGCTGGTGGTTGTGAGACAAGGAGCTGGGCAGTGGTGGAGGCACGGAAGGTTACGGAGAGGTCGTCGGTGGCCTAAGATGGCTCCGGCGTCGGATTCAGTGGCAGAAAGGGGGCTCGGGAGTGGGCAGAGGCGCGGGAGGGTGGAGTGAGAGTTTTCATCCAAGTACCCCGTTCAGTGAGAGTTTTCATCTCTTCATCCATAGCAGCTTTCCAATGAGAAATAACAAGAGCATCTTGATAGGAGGCTGGAAGAACATTTGTCGATAGAGCAAGAGCAAAGCTCTTAGCCGGAGGAGATAGCTGCGCATAAGAGACCACATCCCGAAGAGGATGTTGAGTGCATGATTGAACACCTTTCCGAAGAGCAAACAGAAAATCATGGTCTGTTCTGTCTACTGTACCAGTTCCATCCGAAGGAGAGACTACTGGCCCAGTAGATGCTGGCAGCGGCTCAGTAGAAGAATCAGAGACGGTAGGAGAATCAGAAATAGAAGGGGAAGAAAAAAGTGCAGGCTCTGAAAAAGGTGCCGACACAAGAGAAAAAGAAGCAGAATCATTAGAAGAAGGGATAGAGGGAGGAGAAAAGAACGGAGCATCCTCCAAGAAAGTGACATCTGCAGAAACATATTGTCTCCAGAGAATAGGATCATAACACATATATCATTTTTGTGTCGGACAATGAAAGATGCACTTAACAGAACGAGGAGAGAGTTTGTCACGATCAGGGAATGAGAGTGGACAAACGATGTGCATCCAAAAATACGATGAGGTAAAGGAAATGGAGACACATCAGGATACAGGACAGAAAATGGGGTCTAATCATTGAGAACCGGAGATGGAACTCGATTAATGAGAAAACAAGAGAGAAGAACAGTATGTCCCCAATAAGACCGGGGAACATGCATATGAGTAAGAAGGCTACGAGCCACATCCAGAAGATGGTGATTCTTACGTTCCGCAACGGCATTCTGTTGAGAAGTGTAAGGGCAGGTAGTTTGATGGACAATGTCATGATGCAAACAAAATGATGTGAACTGATGACTAAGATACTTTTTAGCATTATCAGTGCGAAGAATTTAAAAATGAGTATCAAATTGTGTACAAATCTCATTATAAAACGCAATAAAAATAGAAAAAAATTTGTGTAACAAATACAACCACGTACACCGAGAGAAATCATCAATAAAGCTAAAAAAGTACAAGCTACTCTTATCAACAGTCTGAAGGGGAGCAGGACCTCAAACATCTGAATGACACGGCCAAAAATACGAGAAGAACCTCATCCATGCCTAGCGGGGAAAGTAGATCAGTGATGTTTGCCAAATTGACAAGCCTCACAATTAAGAGAAGAATCTCCTCGAGCAAAATCAGGCAGAGCTGATAAAGAATTCGGGAAAAAGAATGCCCGAGGCAAAGATGTCAATGAAGTAAAGAAGAGGAGGCAGAAAAAGCAGAAGCAGTATCAAGGTAGAACAAGTCGTCGTTTTTAGTACCAGTAGCAAACGTCTCCTTGGAGTGAGGAATCTGAAAAGCACAAGTAGATACAGTAAAAAAAAGTTTCACAATTCAACTGTTTGCAAAGAACAGTGACAGGAAGAAGGTTGCACGGAAAATTCGGGACATAAAGAGTGTCCTGAGGCTGAAGAGAATGAGTAACATGCATCATGTCAGACCCACAGGCCGGAGACGGAGAACCATCCACAATAAGAACCAGAGGTAATTGATTACTATTGTCAAGATAAGAGAAAAGACGATAATTTCTCGTCATATGATATGTAGCACCAGAATCAATAAGTCACCTACAAGTAGTAGCCAGCTGAGCACCACCAGAAGTAGCAAGAAAAGAAGTAGACTGCTTGGAGAAATCAGCCGAAGCAGGACGAAGGTGAGGATGTTTGGCCCAGCAACGATCAACTAAATGACCAACTTTGCCACAATGAGAACAAAGATACTTACAGTAACCACGGCCACCAGAGCGGCCACCAGAGGTGTCATGACGAGCCGAATGAGCAACAATATCAGGATATGGAGAGGGAAGCAAAGGACGTTGAAGAAGAGTAGTAGCAGCGGAAATACGAGCAGCAGTAGCATCCAAAGTCGGAGTATCCACCTCTCCAATAATTTATTGTTGATTCATATCATAAGAGTCAGCTAGGCAAAGTACGTAGGAAACAACAAGAAGCTCCTGAAAGTGCTTGTGTGGCTCAGCGAGATCAGCAGAAAAAGGTCTATGCTAAAGAAGTTTAGTACTAAGAGTTTGAACCTCCTGATAGACAGCAGCAGGAGTCATGACGGGTCGAGCAAAAAGATCCGCATATAAAGTATAAATGCGCGAAGTTTCTGCTCCCTTGGAGTACAAAGCAGCAAGATGATTCCAGACAGTTTTGACCGTCTGATCATGTCGAATGACAGGAAGACACTCATCAGACAAACTGCTGGCCAAACAAGTACGCACCAAGGCATCAGTAGCATCTCAATCATCAAAAGAAACAGAGCTAGAAGGAGGGGGTCATCGGTCAAATGATGACGCTTAAGCTAAGAGCGCAAAAGAAAAATAAAGGACATACTCCAGTCCGGGTAATTCGGGCTTGTAAGCTTGGAAGCAGTACCCAAATTATCGAAAGTAGAACTAGAAGAAGAGGAAAGAGAGAGAGGAGCGGACAAAGTGGAAGAAGAAGAAGGAGATAGAGTGTCCATAGAAAACAACAACAAACCGCACGGTTAACAGAACAAACCACGTGAACAAGAGGGCAAAGAACAAGCGACCAAAAAGATGAAGATACCGCGCGAGTAGAGGAAACAACCCGCGCGCCCACAACAGCCCGCAAGAGCATCAGAGGGGAAATAAGAAAGCGAGAACACCAGCGAAGCCGCGCGAACTGAATTGAACGCAAAGACAAAACAAGTTGTGGGATAAGCGACGAGCAAGGGCGGGGGGGAAGAAGACCAGAAGTGGTTAGAAAAATAAACTGCGAGCAAACTGGAGCAAAGGATCGGTTAGCTCTAAAACCATGTAAAAAGAGCTAAAAAAATGCAAATTTTATTGCTCCAAAAAAATAGAAAATACAAAGATATGTCCCCTTATTTATAGAAAATAGGGAAGATGAGAGAATATAATAAGAGATGTGGGGCTACATACAAGTCAAGCAGTCTGCGTGAACCTCCTGACTATGCAACATACAAATCCTGGGAAGTTTCTGAACACCTGTTGCGGCTAACCCCCAGACCGCAGCTGTGGTAAACCCCCAGACCGTTGTTGCGGCTAATCATCAGATCGCTGTTGCAACTAACCTCCTGACTGTTGTTGTGGCTAACCACCAGACCGTTGTTGTGGTTAACTATCAGTCCGCTGTTGCGGCTAACCTCCAGACCGCTGTTGCGGCTAACCACCAGACCGTCGATGCGGCTAACCACCAAACCGCTGTTGCGGCTAACCTACTGACTGCTGTTGCGGCTAACCACCAGACTGTTGCTGAGGCTAACCTCTTGACCGCTGCTGCGGCTAACCACCAGACCGCTACTGCGGCTAACCAACAGACCGCAGTTGCAGACTCTTACCAAACCGCCAGGACAGCTATCAGACAGGCCGTTGGTCCAAATCGCCAGACCGCGGAACAGACATACCGCTGCAACTAGAATACTAAGTCTGTAAATGATGAAGAATTAGTTACTCTTGAAATTTAATTTTTAAAATTTTGATGTCATAGAAAAAATATATAGTTGCAAATGTAACACCCAAATGACGTTGTACGATATTAAATGAATAAAACGTTATATGAAGTCATGTTTGTGAAAAATGAAGGCTAAAACATTTATGAAATGTTGCCGCAACAATATTTCCTTCACTTTGTTTTATATAAAAGTTATTTATAGCACTATGTTAAATACACCATTTTAATTACGTGTATACAAATTATAAAGGATACAAAGTAAATGTATTAATGTGTGCATAATTGAAATGGTTTGTGGATAGAGACATAAAACATCAGTTTTATTTGGGTTTAAATTTTGAGAACTAAACGGAAATGAAGTATCAAATATCATTCATTCATTTGAGGCTTCGAAAGTGTCTAGGCGGTGGAGTAAAGAGTGGACCGGTTCTTTAATAGTGGTGGAATGAAAGGATTGGACCGAATGTGAAGAGTGCTAGGATTGGACCGGCGCTTCTCAAGTGGTGGAGTAAATAAAATTTCACATTGAGCTGCTGGTTTTCAATATCCCGCACAGTGTCGCTATCGTCTACGACTAGGGCTTCCGGAAAAAAGTCGTGGAGCTCTTCTTCCTCCTCGCCAATTTCCCCTCTTTCGATCAGTTTTCAACGGAGAGAAAGTTTCTCTCCACTTGCCCCTAAGTCTTTCTTTTCACCTTTCCCCTCTCCTTTATGGATTTGGATTGTGATCTTGGGGATTTGGAAATACTTTGATGGAATTTTTAATAGCATGAAAACTTGTTGTTCATTGGAGGTTGTTAGAAAAGAGAGATTTTTTTAAGTATCATATTGATGTTTGATATCATGTTGATGTAGAAAAATATTTTAATTTGTAAGAGCTTGATGATTTTAACTTGCATGCGAACTAATAATTATGGGGGACTGATTTTATGGCATGCAAATCTTGATTTAATGTTCTACAAATTATTAGAGTTAATTTTAGAAATTTGGGACTGATTTTGAAAATCTTGATTTCATGGAAATTGGAAATGAATTAAGGATTTTAATGTTTGTGTTTGATCCTTTCCCTAAATAGATATGTAAATTAAATTAGCATGAAAATAGTTGAAAGGGATTTGGTGAAAATCATGTTTACGGTTAGGAATTTTGCTGTAAATATCATAAGAATGCTGGAATTGCATATTTCATGGATTGAAATACACATTCTTGTTTTTTTTATGAAAAACTATAGAGGCTGTTTTTAATCGTAATATTGCTGAAATAATGTTGGGATTGCTGTTTCCCCCCTTTTGTGAGTTGCTTACCCTTGTAAAGGCTGGTTTTGCATAGAAATTAATAAATTTGCCAAATGGAAAATATGATCAAGTGTGCATGTCCTTGATTTTAATAATAAATGTTGGTTGTCAAATGATAGTTTTGCTGTATTTTATTGTGAAGATGCAATATAATGAAGTTGAGATGTCGTAATTATAAGTTTCTATTTAGGAGACATAAGTGATAATAAGAGAAAGCATGTGGGAATCATAAATGTAAGTTCATTTGGGGTTATAACAGTTGAATCAAGAGAAAGCTTGATTTATTCTTCCATAACGTGAGAATATATATGGACTACAATGATATATAATAAAACTCACGCTGTGGGACTAAACCAACTTACGCACAATAATAATAAATAAACCCGGAATATACGACTTGTATAATAACTCTCAAGTCTCCCCTTCAAATCAGATGGAAGATGTCAGTCATTCCAAGTCTCTTGATGTTATCCATGAACGAGTCACTTCTCAAGCTCTTAGTGAACACATCTGCTAGTTGATCTTTAGAGCGGGCGAACGGTGCGGCCACTGTCTTTTTATCCAAGTGATCTTTGATGAAATGTCGATCCACCTCCACTTGCTTTGTTCTGTCATGTTGAAATGGATTGTGGGCTACGCTGATGGCTGTCTTGTTGTCGCAAAACAAGGAGAAGAGGGACGTCACGGGAAACCCCAAGTCCTGTAGAATGGTACACAGCCATAGACTCTCACACATGCCTTGGGACATAGCACGGTATTCTGCCTCAGCGCTCAATCTGGCCACTACATTTTGCTTCTTACCGCGCCATGTTACCAGGTTTTCTTCAACAAAGGAATAATAACATGTTGTAGATTTTCGATCGTCACGACATTCGGCCCAATCAGCATCGGTGAAAACTTTAATCCTCGGGTGGTCGTTCTTGGAGAACAGAAGACCTCGACTTGGGGCTTTCTTCAAATACTGTAGCACACGATACCCTGCCTCTTGATGTCTGGCCCTGGGAGCATGCATGTACTACTCAGGATGTCAACTGCATAAGTAATGTTCGGACGAGTATGAGACAAGTATATTAGTTTCCCAACTAATCTCTGGTAGTGAGTGACATCGGCCTGGTCACTGTCACCGTCTTCACTAATTCCATGATTTTCTTCCATTGGAGAGTTTGCAGGGACAACCAAGCATACCGGTCTCCTGCAGCAAATCTAGGACATATTTCCGCTGTGATATAAAGATACCCGGATCAAATCTACTCACCTCAATTCCCAGAAAGTATTGTAGTCTTCCCAAGTCTTTCATCTCAAAATCAGCAACTAAGAGGGACTTGAGATTTGCGATCTCTTCCAAATCATTACCTGTGATTACAATGTCATCCACATAAACAATAAAGACAACAACATCCTGAACACGCATTTGAATAAACATAGTGTGATCTGACTGCGCCTGGTTGTACCCAAATTTGAGCATAGTCGTGAGAAATCTACCAAACCATGCTCTGGGGACTGTTTCAGGCCATATAAGGACCTACTTAGTCGACAGACAAGGTCTTCAGCTCCTTTTTTTATAAACCCCAGGGGAAATTTCATGTACACCTCTTCATCGAGCTCACCATGGAGGAACGCATTCTTAACATCCAGTTGATGAAGATCCCAGTCCATGCAAGCCGCGTAAGACAACAGTACCTAAATAGAGTCCATCTTAGCCACGGGGGCGAAGGTCTCCTAGTAGTTAACTCTCTGAGTCTGAGTGTACCTCTGAGCAACTAGCCGTGTCATGTACCGTTCATCCATTCCTTCTGGATTCTGTTGGACTGAAAACACTCATCGCGAGCCAATAGCCCTCTTGTCAGGAGGGAGGGGCGAGACATCCCAAGTACGGTTCTTGTCCAAGGCTGACATCTCCTCTTCCATAGCCTGAGTCCAGGCCGGAATACCCAATGCTTGCTGTCATGTCCTGGGAACAACAAACGTCAAGAGAGAAACAACAAAGGTCTAGTGGGCCGGCGTAAGGTGATGGTAAGCCACGTGGTTAGAAATAAGATGTTTAGTACATGCATTCTTACCTTTCAACAGAGCAAGCGGGATGTGCAACTCTGCATCATCAGAATCTAAGGCAGTAGCGGGCCCTGGTAAAGGCGGAGCCTTAGTAGCCTGTATACGGGAGGAGCGGCGGTGATATACGTGAGGAAAAGGAGATATCGGAGTATCAGGCAGAGGAACAGGGATAGGGGGTCCCTGTTCCTGAGACACAGGAGGTGGTGGTGGTAGAGAAGGAAAAAAGGGAAGAGGGACATCCATATCGTCAGTATTCTCCCCCTGACGAGGAGCATGAGTGGATGGCAAAAAAAAGGATTTCCCTTCCCAAAAGGTAACATCCATAGTGTAGTAGACACGCCCAGAGGGAGGGTGGTAACACTGATACCCTTTCGTGGTGGACGAGTATCTGAGGAACACGCACCGGAGGGCCAGAGGGTCCAATTTGTCATGGTGGGACAAATGAATGTGGACAGTCGAGCAAGGGAGTAGCATAGCTAAGCACACGTGAGGGAAGCCGATCGCAAAAGGTAACATCCATAGTGTAGTAGACACGCCCAGAGGGAGGGTGGTAACACTGATACCCTTTCGTGGAGGACGAGTATCTGAGGAACACGCACCGGAGGGCCAGAGGGTCCAATTTGTCATGGTGGGACAAATGAATGTGGACAGTCGAGCAAGGGAGTAGCATAGCTAAGCACACGTGAGGGAAGCCGATCGATAAGGTATCCAGCAGTAAGAACTGCATCACCACAATAGGACTTAGTGAGGTGTATAGCACTCAGGAGACAACGGGCAACGTCCAATAGGTGCTGATTTTTCTGTTCAGCAACTCCATTTTGGGTAGAGGTGTGAATACACGTGGTCTGGTGTATGATACCATGACTAGCAAGGTGATTGCAGAAGCCCGGAGGTGTGGCACTTCCCCCGCCCGAGTGCTACAACTGTCATCAGGTAGGGCACATTCGGAGGAACTGCCCTATGAGAGGGACACCCGGCATATGGGAGGAGAGGGTACCTCTGGCGGTCTCCACCAGAGACCATGCACCCCAACCACAGGACCTTGTTATGCAGGACCTGAAGAGTAGAATAGACTTATAGGGCTACAACTCCATTTTGGTTCAAACCAATTTTAAAATAAACTAAACTCATAGGGCTACAACTTTCATGTAAATCACTTTTACTGTAGGGGACCCTAAGTATTTTTAATAATTAATTTAAAGCAGCGAAATAACTGTGACAGAAACTGAAATAAAATGAATTAATATATAATCATTGGCACGAATCTTAAAGCAAAATTGGACGGGTCAGGCATCGTCTTCAACCTCCAGCGAATTTCCGTGACTTCACCGACCTAGAGCAGCTTTTCAAGTTATTTGTCGGCCATCCAGTCCCCTCCCCGGCCGGCCACCACCACCACCACCTCCGTTGAGGTGTTGGCTATCGTCGGAGGGCGGCACGGCGGCCGGAGGGGCGGTTTCCGGCGAACCCGAGAGGTAGAAAAACCATGGAAAATCTGGAATTTTTCTCTCACAATCAGGCTCAATTGAGTCTGATTTCTCTCCTAAATGATTTAAGATTCTAGCCCACGACGAAGGAGTAGAGGAGGACCTTAGTGGAGGGTTGTTGTCGGGCCGATCGCTGTGCCAGCATTTCCGGCGATGGAGCTTTCGGTGCTCTGCAACTACACAGCCAAAGGGCTCGGTTTCTTTAGGGGAAGGGTGGAAACTTCTCCTCTCAGCTCGGTGAAGCTTTTTAAAAAGCCAAATGGGGGAGGCGAGTGGCCATGGCATCAATGTCATTAATGGCCTCAAGAGGAGAAATTCGGCCAAGGTGGATTAAGTGAATCCAGCCACTGAATGGGCATGGGAAGCCCCTTGATCTTCTCAGAACTGGTAGGGGGAGATGAACCAAGCCTTTGGAGGTGAGGAGAGGAACTCTTGATCTCCCATGGCCATTAATGGCCTTCTCTCTCCTCTTTCTCTTTCTTCCTTATGGGAGGAATTGATTTCAGCCACTTTGGTGGCTGGTTATAGGTATTCAACTCCTCAAAACTGATGAGGGGGAATGTATTCAGCCTTTGGCATCAATTGGAGAGGCCTTTGGTCTCCCTTGGCCATGAATGACCTCCTTTCTCACTTTCTCTCTCCTCCATTAAAGGGAAAAATGGAGTTTTCTCTCTCCTAGTCACCATGGCCGAATTTTAATGATTATTTCAGCCTAAAGGCACCCCACTAACCCCCCATATTATTCATGGAAATAAGGTTAGCCTAAGGGGGATTGGGCTTGAGCTTGAGCTTGAGTTAGCTCATTTGAGCTATTTTGACTTAATGCTAGGGTAGAGTTGACCTTGGTCAAATTGACCTTTTGGGTTGACCCCAATGAGTTCTTGGTGACTCATTGGCCTCCCCTAAGATCTAGGAAGACTTGGGTTGGGTTGTTTGGGCACATTGTAGGCCAGCTGACCCTTATTTAGGGCACTTTGACCACTTTAGGATTAGGGTTGACTTTGGTCAACTTGACCTTTTTAGTTGACCCAAATGGGTCCTTGGTGACCCAATGAACCTTCTAAAGGGCTGGGAATGTTGTGGTGGGGTCAAAAAGTCAAGGTGAGGCCCTAAAACCAGACCCTAGGTTAGGTGATTGGAAGGTGTTATTTGCAGACCATGGTGATCTCACCTTCATTCCTAGGTTCACTTGGTTTTCTTGGGCTTCCGAGGGTTTTGTCATGACCTAGTCATGACAAAATCACTCCTAGGGGTCTAGTTATTTGAGGGATGTTACAAATTTCAATACATAAAAATAAAAAATTCGTCCCCGATATTCAGGTGAGGCATAAGGGTTTCAGGTACGAAAAGTAAAATGTAACATCCCGAGAGGTTAAAGGGGATACTTGACGTGAAAAGTTCTGAGTACTTTTATGCATCAAGTCCTGCAGCTCGCACGTGTGCAAAGTGCCCTCCCATGGCTCTCCGTTGTTGTTGTACGAGAATTCAATCAACGGTAGCTGCCTCTCTCATGGCTCTCCGCGATCTATTATTGAAAGACGCAACAAATCCTCCAGTATCCGAGTGATGCACTCTGTTTGCCCATCTGTCTGAGGATGGAAGGCGGTACTAAATCTCAACCGGGTCCCCAAATAAGCCTGGACCGACCTCCACTCCTTCGACGTAAATCGTCCATCACGATCGGACATTATCGTCCTCGGCACTCCATGGTATCAGACGAACTGCTCCACAAACCTCCGCACCAAGTCACCCACTGGAGCGTCCTTCCTGATCGGTAGAAATCTGGCCACCTTCGTCAATCGATCGACGATCACCCATATCGAGTCGCTCCCCGCATGTGACCAAGGAAGACCATGTATGAAATCCATGACGATATCGTCGAACTTCCACTCCGGCACCGGAAGTGGCTGCAACAATCCGGCCGGAGTCTTACACTTTGCCTTCACTAACTGACAAGCCTCGCAATGGGTCACAAAGTATGTGATATCACACTTCATGCCCGGCCAGTACATCATCCTCTTCAGGTCGGCCGTCATCTTGGTGATGCCCGGGTGCACCGAGTACCTGCTGCAGTAAGCCTCGGTCATAATGTCCTCCCGAATCCTGCCCCCAGTCGGTATGTACACCCGTCCCCTAAAGCATAACAACCCATCCTTCTCTGTATACTCCCCGGCCGTGCCGACTATCAAGGTCCTGAATACTGGCTCTAGCTTATCATCCCTCCTCTGCTCAGCCCTGATGCGATCTCGAATATCGTCGGTAGTGCTCATCGCGGCCAGATACTCATCATAAAGCTCTGAATCGTCCGAATACACCAAAGTAATCTGCATATCCTCCATTATCCGTACCAGCTCCATAATCATCAACTGGGGCTCTGCTCCGGAAGTGGTAGCCCTCCGCCTCAGTGCGTCTGCCACAACATTCGCCTTTCCCGGGTGATAGTGTATCGTGCACTCATAGTCAGATAGAAACTCCACCCATCGTCTCTGGCGGATATTCAACTTCTTATGTGTATCAACATATTTCAGATTCTTATGATCCGAAAATATGTCGCAGTGCACACCATAAAGATAATGCCGCCAAATCTTCAGAGCGAACACCACTGCTTCCAGCTCCTAGTCATGCACCGGTTAGTTCTGCTCGTGCTTCTTCAGTTGGCGGGAGGCGTATGCTATCACATGTCCGTGCTGCATCAATACAGCGCTCATCCCCTGAAACGACGCATCAGTGTACACCTGGAAGCCCTCCTTCCCAGACGGGAGAGCGAGGATAGGGGCCGACGTAAGCCGACCCTTCAACTCCTGGAAGGCCGCCTCACACTGCGGCGTCCAAACGAACGGAGTGTCCTTCGTCAAAGAAGTGAGTGGAAGGGCTATCTGAGAGAATCCCTGCACAAACTTCTGGTAGTACCCGGCCAATCCCAGAAAACTTCGGACATCCGTGGCCGTCTTCAACTGAGGCCAGTCAAGCACTGCATGAATCTTCGCGGGATCCACTGTTAGTCCTGCTCCACTGACAATGTGGCCTAAAAAGGCTACCTCCGTCAGTCAAAACTGACACTTGCTGAACTTGGCATACAACTGATGCTCTCTAAGCTTCTCCAGGGTCAAGGCCAGATGTTGTGCATGCTCACTACAACAGGTACTCCGTGCACCCGGGCATCACCAAGATGACGGCCGACCTGAAGAGGACGATGTACTGGCCGGGCATGAAGAGGGATAGCACATACTTCGTGACCCATTGTGAGGCTTGTCTGTTAGTGAAGGCAGAGTGTAAGAGTCCGGCCGGATTGTTGCAGCCACTTCCGGTGCCGGAGTGGAAGTTCGACGATATCATCATGGATTTCATACATGGTCTTCCTCGGTCACATGCGGGGAACGACTTGATATGGGTGATCGTCGATCGATTGACGAAGGTGGTCAAATTTCTACCGATCAGGAAGGACGCTCTAGTGGGTGATTTTGTGCGGAGGTTTGTGGAGCAGTTCGCCCGATACCATAGAGTGCCGAGGACGATAGTGTCTGATCGTGATGGACGATTTACGTCTAAGGAGTGGAGGTCGGTCCAGGCTTATTTGGGGACCCGGTTGACATTTATTACCGTCTTCCATCCTCAGACAGATGGGCAGACAAAGTGCATCAATCGGATACTGGAGGATTTGTTGCGTCTTTCAATAATAAACCGCGGAGAGCCATGGGAGAGGCAGCTACCGTTGATTGAATTCTCGTACAACAACAGCCACCAGTCCAGCATCGGCATGGCCCCTTATGAGGCTTTATACAGGCGGAAATGCAGGACTCCTTTGTCCTGGATCCGAGATGAGGATCCGAAGGCACTTGGCTCGGAGTTCGTCGAGGATACGGATGCTCAGGTGCGGTTGATTTGAGACAGGATGTTGGAGGCCCAGAGCAGACAGGCCAAGTATTACGATGCACGACATCGTCAGGTAGAGTTCCAGGTAGGAGATCGGGTGTTTCTGAAGATACGACCGATGTATGGAGTCTCGCGGGTGCGTGGTCGGAAGAAGCTCAGTCTGAGATACATGGGGCCTTACAGGATCCTGGAACGGATCGGCCCCTTGGCTTACAGACTAGAGTTGCCGCCAGAGCTAGCGGGTTTGCACGACGTCTTCCACGTTTCCTCCCTCAGGAGAGCCCTACTTCGGCTGGAGCAGCAGATTACGACTATAGATGGGCATATAGCTTCTGATCGATCGGTGCACCTGGAGCCGATCCGGATAGACGATACTGGGATGCGGATCTTGCGGTGCAAGAAGGTTCCGCTGGTCAAGGTCTTGTGGAGGAATCATGGACAAGAGGAGCACATGTGGGTGTCGCAGGACTTGATGCAGCAAAAGTACCCGAAACTTTTCACGTCAGGTATCCCCTTTAACCTCACGAGATGTTACATTTTACTTTTCGTACCTGAAACCCCGTAGGCCTAACCTGAATTTCGGGGATGAAATTTTTATTTTTATGCATTGGGATTTGTAACATCCCTCAAACAACTAGACCCCTAGGAGTGATTTTGTCATGACTAGGTCATGACAAAACCCTAGGAAGCCCAAGAAAACCAAGTGAACCTAGGAATTAAGGTGAGATCACCATGGTCTGCAAATAACACATTCAAATTATCTAACCTAGGGTTTGATTTTAGGGCCTCACCTTGACTCTTTGACCCCACCACAACATCTCTAGCCCTTTAGAAGGTTCATTGGGTCACCAAGGACTCATTGGGGTCAACTAAAAAGGTCAAGTTGACTAAAGTGAACCTTAACCCTAAAGTGGTCAAAGTGTCCTAAATAAAAGTCAAGTGGCCTACAAGGTGCCCAACCAACCCTACCCAAGTCTTCATAGACCTTAGGGGAGACCAATGGGTCACCAAGAACCCATTGGGGTCAACCAAAAAGGTCAATTTGACCAAGGTCAACTCAATGCTTGAAATAGGTCAAACTAGCTCAAATGAGCTAACTCAAGCTCAAGCTCAATTCCCCTTAGGCTAGTGGGGTGTCTTTAGGCTGAAATAATCATCAAAATTCGGTAATGGTGACTAGGAGAGAGAAAGTGATATTTTTCACTTTAATGGAGGAGAGAGAAAGTGAGAAAGGAGGTCATTCATGGTCAAGGGAGACCAAGGGCGTCTCCAATTGATTCCAAAGGCTGGATACATTCTCCCTCATCAGTTTTGAGGAGTTGAATAGTCATAGCCAGCCACCAAAATGGCTGAAATCAATTCCTATCATAAGGAAGAGAGAGAAAGAGGAGAGAGAAGGTCATTAATGGTCATGGGAGATCAAGAGTTCCTCTGATCACCTCCAAAGGCTTGGTTCATCTTCCCCACCAGTTCTGAGAAGATTAAGGGGCTTTTCATGCCCATTCAGTGGCTGAATTCACTGAATCCACCTTGGCCGAATTTCTCCTATTGAGGCCATTAATGGCATTGATGTCATGGCCACTCCCCTCTCCCATTTGGCTTTTTAAAAAACTTCACCAGGCTGAGAGGAGAAGTTTTCACCCTTCCCCTGAAGAAATCGAGCCCTTTGGCTGTGTAGTTGCAGAGCACCGAAAGCTCCACCGCCGGAAATGGTGGCACGGCGATCGGCCCGATAACAACCCTACACTAAGGTTCTCCTCTACTCATTCGTGGACTAGAATCTTAGATCATTTAGGAGAGAAATCGGGCTCAATTGAGCCCAATTGGGAGAAAAAATTCCAGATTTTCCATGGTTTTTCTACCTCTCGGGTTCGCCGGAAACCGCCCCTCCGGCGGCCGTGCCTCCCTCCGACGATAGCCACCACGGCACCACCTCAACGGAGGTGGTGGTGGTGGTGGCCGGCCGGGGAGGGGACTGGATGGCCGGCAAATAGCTTGAAAAGCTGCTCCAGGTCGGTGAAATCATGGCCATTCGCTGGAGGTTGAAGACGATGCCTGGCATGTCCGATTATGCTTTAAGATTCGTGCCAATGATTATATATTAATTCATTTTATTTTAGTTTATGTCACAGTTATTGGGTTGTTTTAAATTAATTATTAAAAATACTTATGGTTCACTACAGTAAAAGTGGTCTACATGAAAGTTGTAACCCTATGATTCTAGTTTATTTTAAAATTGGTTTTAACCAATTTGGAGTTCAGGACAGACCACAGCACTCATTTTGGTGAGGTCTATACCTAGACTTGATCAGAGATTGCTTTGAGTACCACCATCAATCCAGCCATCCAAATGACTTGAAATTTTGGTTGGGGGTCACTCTTATCTATACCTATAACATTTCCAAAAATTGGAATTTTTGGAAAATATTTTCCTAATGTTTGTAAAAATTTAATAAATCATGTATGAATTATTTAAGGGGTCTAATGACCTCTAAACCCACCAAAATTTTGGTGTTTGTCTCTTAGGGTCATGGAAAGACTGATAAAAATCTCAGCTCAATTGGATTTGATTTGAATAGGTTATGGTGAGACCAAAGTGTGGCCCTTTATGCATGTTCATATCATAGCATACTTGCATGACATAGCATAATCATTGCATATAACTCTTTACACATATTGTATAAATTGGTATGGGACTTGTTATACAATAGGTCTTGCAAAACGACCCCTTGGTATATAGGTTTGAATGGGCATTCCTATAGGTCGCGGTTACTTAGTTACCTTCTCATACTTTACTTGCTCACTTTTTGCATGTGTATTCTTATATTGCTTACCTAATATTTACTTACTTATACTTGTTGTGAGTTTATGCTCATGTTAGACTAGTTCCGCCGTCACCTGCTTACTCATGTTACTCTCCACCTTAAATACCTTCTCTTTCCTTCTCTCCGCTCGGTGCGTAGGAGCCATGGGGGAGGGGTGGGGGATGATAGAACTTAGTCTTTTAGACTAACAGTCGTTGACTAAATCATTTTAGTGGATCGTGGAGCCGAACCTGGAGATGCAGCACTAGAGGTCGGTGCGCTTGGAGACGGGACAGTCTAGCACGGGAGTTCAGGCAGCAGGGACAGTGAGTCCCGATCATTAGTACTTATTATAGATTTGCTTTCGCGTTGAGTGACTTGTAGTGAGGATCATGATGTATCGAGCAGGAGCCTTTTTTTATTAGTACTTGATTTATTGTTACTGTGGACTCTCCCTTCGTGGAGATTTATTTATATTCATGTGATTTCTGGTGGACCAGCATTGAGTTTCATTTTACTCGTGTATTTATCCTTTTACTCTTCTCTTCTGCGATCGGTATGGCTGGCAGGATCGGCGTTTTATAGTGACGACCTTCCCGGATGTGTTGGTGTCACCACAAAGCGGCGGTTCTGGGCATTAGACCTTGTTGGTTTTGCAAAAAGAGGGTCTTACAAACTGGCATCAAAGCGAGGTTTCGATCCTCAGACATGTGGGTTATGGGCCCACCACGCTTCCGCCAAAACCATACATGGCCAAAGGCGCCCTACTCATAGGGCCAAAGGCATCCCGATCGTCATACTCCCCCCCATTGTCATTCTGTAAGACACGAATCACACCCTAAAATTGGGTTTGAACCATTTTGTGAAAAAGCTGAAAACAAGTGAAGACTTCACTTTTCTTTTTGAGCAAATACACTCAAGTTGTACGAGAAAAAAAGTCAATGAATGTGACAAACCAACGAAACCCAAAGGTAGATAAAATAGGGGATGGTCCCCAAACATCAGAATGAACAATATCAAACGGAGTGCTACAAGGAGAAGCTAGATGCGATGAACTATGTTGCACATGCTTAGACTCATCACAGATATCACAGACAAAAGTTTGTAAAAAAGGGAAAAACAGGGAACAATTTTTGAAGGTAAATAGGAGAGGGATGACCAAGCCGCAGGTGCCAGCGGTGAACATCATTAGCTGTAACAGAAGCACAAGAGAGGGCCTGATAAGGAGGTTGGTCCAAGTTTCTTGTGGGCCTGATAAGGAGGTTGGTCCAGGTAATACAGTCCACCGCGGTTCCTACCACTGTCAATGTTCCGCTTTGTACCCAGTTCCTGAAAAACACAGGAATCAAGAAAAAAGATTACAGAGCAATTAAGAGAGCGAGTAATGTCACTGATAGACAGAAGATTGTGAGGAAAGGAGGGAACATGAAGAACGGATGATAGAGAGATAGATGGGGAACAAGAGATCTGGTCTTTCCTAGCAATTAGAGACAATAAGCCATTAGCAGAGATAACTTTGTCCTTACCAGACAAAGGGGTGTAAGAGAGGAAACCTTAGGAAGAGCTGGTCATGTGGTGAGTGGCACCAGAATCAATCACCCACTCAGACGGGGAGGCAGTGACAGCATGAGCATGCGGCATAGCAATAATATCAGCGGAAGCACCTGGAGGCTGACTGACTGAGAGTGCAGCAGACAGAGGAATGCATCCAACTCAGGAGCAGTAAGAGGTCCGGTCACAGCATGGGGGGTCTCATCGTAGACGTCTGTTGAGTAAGCAGCATCATGAGGTCTGTAACTACCCGAGCGATGGCCCCCTCGTCCACGGCCACGACCACGAGGGGCAAGATGAGGGTAGATCTTGAAGCATACCTCCTGAGTATGGTCTCTGCGGCCACAATAATCACACATAGGAGCAGACGAGCTAGGGCTGAGGACTTGGCCACGACCAACGCTAGTGAGAGCAGAGCGATCAGGAGGGGCACTAGCACTGAGAGACCTCTGATGGTCTTCATCACTCAGGATCATACTGAAGGCCTCGCGAAGGGACGGAAGCGGAGTGCGGTGAAGAATATGCGTATGTACTATGTCAAACTCCATGTTCAGTCTCATTAAGAAAACATGGAGACGAAAGCAATCCTCTAGTTGTTGTAGCTGGACAGCATCCACAGTACAGGCAGGAGTGAAGTGGGAGAAGTAGTCCAACTCCTGGTATAGCCGCTCAAACTTGGAGAAAAAGGATGACGCCGTCATAGATCCTTGTCGTAGTTCCAAAATGCGGCGAGTAAGTTCATAAACCTGCGTATAGCTGCCAATCTGGGAATATGTCTCCCGGGCACGGACCCATATATCAAAAGCAGAATCCATCAGCATGTAACTCCGATAAACCTTCGGAGACATAGAGTGAAGGAGACAGGACACCACCAGGGAGTTTTCTGAGTCTCGTCGCTTCCAAGAGGGATCAGTCAATTGGGGCTCCTTAACAGTCTCATCGATGTAGCCATACATCCGGTGGCTACGGATGACATGTAGCGCCGCCCGGGAGCATTCAAGATAGTTTGTGTCATCTAATGGGACGGTGGTGATCTTCAGGAAACCAAAGAAGCCATGAGACCGCTGAGAGTCGCTTATCTGAGACAGAATCATGCATGATCGGGGGAAGAAGTCATGAAGGAGATAAAAACGCAATAACCCTGAGCCAAATGCAGAAGAGGAGGCCAGAGAGACTGCGGCAGCCTGCCTCAAGCAGAGGAGACGGCGGTCGGGCTGCAGCAGGGAGAGAAGGCGGCAGTCGGGCGGCAGCAAGCAGAGGAAGCAGTGGGCTGCATCACGCGGAGGAGACGGTGGGCAGGCTGCAGCAGGCAGAGAAAGCGGCAGTCGGGTGGCAGCAAGCAGAGGAGGCAACGGCGGGCTTCATCACAGAGAGGAGATGGCGGCGACAGTATGGAGACGAGACAGCGGGCTGCATCACGGAGGGACGGCGGCGACACCCCTCTTAGCAATCGGCGGTGGTATGGGGGCCGCCCGAAATCTGGGTTGGTGCCGAGCGGGGCGGCGCTGAGCCGAGCATGACGGAACCGGGGCGGGCTGGGTTAGGACGGAGACGGGATGATCGGGGTGAGCGGGATGAGGGAGACGCGGGATTTGGAAGAAATTAGATTTTTTCGTGTTTCTCTCTGATACCAAATTGAATCAAGAGAAAACTAGATTTATTTTTCCACAACGTGAGAATATATAGGGACTACAATGATATATAATAACAAGACTCACGGTCTGGTACTAAACCAACTTACACAAAATAATAATAAATAAACCTGGAATATACGACTTGTATAATAACTCTCAAGTATAACATGAGATGAGATGTCTTTGTCCTTATTGTGTTAAACAACCTTAGACTTCACATCGTAAATATTTAGAAATATGAACCATATACAATTGATACCTATTTGCAACTACGAAAAAGGATGATGTCGTCCGATCGACAAGGTGATGATATGAGGAAAGACAAAAGCAATGAGAAAGTCAATGTGAGGGTTTCTTTCTTTAATTATGTCATATTTTCAAGTACTTTTATTATAAAAGTTTTAATACAATGATATTTTTTGCTTGCAAGAAAATGTGACGTAAATAACTATTGCCGCCATAATATGATACATCATAAGAAATGCATCGATGCAAAATGTTAGGGGTAACTGTAGAATGTTCTAAATCCAGTTGGACCTTAAAGGTGTTAAGTGTGTCGTGCGCACTGGATTAAATACTCGGGTCAACTTAGTTAGGCCTTAAACAGACTTAAGGGAGTTGTGTGCACTAAGTCCGACAAATAGAGTGGGCCCAAAACTGATTATTGATATACAGTATCCCTTAACTAAATGAAAGAAAACACAATGAATGTCAAGAAAAAAGGCAAAGCTAAACACATGAATATTGAGGAAAGAAATTATAATTGCACAAATGTCAATGGTATTTTCTTTGTCTTTTCCTACCAATGTACAATTGCATAGACTGCTTCATTAAATTGTATGGACTGATAAACTGTTTAGAAAATGTCATGTTATCTTAATATTTATTTAGCATGTATGACAGTCAAAGAAATTAATTTCCTCGCTTAGTATTTTATTTAAATACTAACTCTTTTCATTCAAAATTTTTAGGTGTTAAACGTAAACTAGAATAAATTGGAGCCCTATAGATCATGGAATACAAGATTAGTAGAGAGTTTTGAAGTGCCCAATGCTCGAGAGAATTGTTGCAGTGCTAAAAAATGCCTCACTTGCCAAAAGAACTTTTAATTAGTAGTGTTTAAAGTTTAAATGTTATAGATTTTTATAGTGGACATATAAAGTTATGTAAATTATCTGGAATAAGAATTCTTTCTTGTACTGTTATATCAATATTTATTTGTGGCATATATGAAAATTTTTGCTTGGCTTTTAATGTTAAGATAATATACAATGTTCATTGTTCCTCTGTGGCGGTCTGCGGGCCGTTACAGTAAATTTCTTAAAATTATTAGTTTTATAAATCTTCTATCATCAAGGTATTGTATGTTAAATATTACATATATCTTTTAATATTTAGAAGTTCAATAGGTTGTGAAATAATTAGTATTGCGACATGTATAAAAAAATAACACTTAATTACATATATAATTAATTTAAAATTAAAACATGATATATAAAATATCTCGGATACATCCCCTGATATATAAAAAACGACATGAAAACACAAACCGACGTGTCTCAGACATATGATATCTACAACCCTGATAGAGACACGCTAGAGCACTTATGTTCGCAATTAAGGACACAAATTTCTATAATGTGTCGAATAATTTATGAAACTAAAAATAAGAAGAAAATGAATGACTTCTACTTTAGATATAAAATCGAAACCTAGAATCCATGTACTTTAATAATTCTGAATTTAGAGAAAATTTAGAATTTGATCAAAACATAGAAAAGATGATTTATGTTTGCAAATTTACTTTTATAAAAAAATTGCATAGTGTCATAGTTGGTAATCTTTTTCTTACCATAAAATATTACTTTTAAAGCAATCATGCAAAAAAAAAAAATTTGAAGTGTGGGGAGGAAGCATCTTTCTTACACATCAGATGGGCTAATCAGTTTTTAAATTTTCTTTTCAAAAGAATAAGGCCAGGAGATGTAACACTCCTTCCCAATATTTCAGAAATCAGCCGTCCGGTCGGGTCAGCGATATAAAGAAAACTAGGAAACAGTATTAAAACTAGTAGCAGCAGGTAATAAAAGTCTATACTAAGCAATTTAAGACCTACAGCGGAAGTTAAAAAAAATAAACTAAGTATAACCACATACCTGATATCTGAATTCACAGAGCCACTAAACAAAAATGGAATTGTCATAACTGAAAATCTGTATAACAATAATAGTCTGATACACATTATATATAAAATATTAACCAGGTACATTGTCCATATCTACAAGTACATGTTGAGATAGAGTAAACTGAATGAGAAAAGTACTACAAACTGACGTCACCATAACGCTCATCCTAGACGTAGTTTCCCACCTGGGTCACCTGAAAAACATTGCCCACGAACGGTCAGAGTAAAGAAAAACAATTCCCCTTAGTGACACTAAAATAAATTTACATATGAATGCATGCATGTCTTTAAAAATAGTCTCGTGCACTGAAAACATTTTATGCTATATGTTATGCATGCTTTTCCTATACTTCCTGGTGAACACACTATAGTTCTATATTCATGACTTTCCGTTCATTTACCCAAGTCCTGACGTTCACTAACTAGTGTACTGTCTCTCGTCAAGTCTGTACTTGAGTTCTAAGTGGCTTCTAGCCTACACATTTACTGGGAAGGCTCTAGACAGAGTAGCTCCTAACGCGCAACTGAAACTGACGACCCGAGAGCATCTGACGAACTCAATTGTTCTAGTGTCGCGCGGACACAGTCTCGAATCTACTAACTGTCTCAAGGGGAGTCAACTCTCAAAACTCTGTAACTCATAGGATACCATATGCTCTATGAGGGAGGTAGTGCGCCTCTACCAAACACGAAAAGACTGGTGTGCTACTGACCTTTTTGGTCTGATGCTACTCTGCATGGGATGTCTTTTTTGGTGTACTACTGAGCGACCCTTGACTTTCTTGTGGTCGACTTGAAGGGATCTTCGCGCCCTTGGTTGGACAATCTCCAAACTTACGTACACGGTAAAGTTTCGTACCTAAATAACTGTTCATGACTTTACTAACGTGGTTATGAAAAAGGGCGTTATCATACGCATTTCCATGATTATTTTCCTACTGCCACACTTTTCTATACATGGTTATGATGACTGTATGAAACCTACTCATGCGTATAAAAATGTAATTACTTGATATGTCTAACTAAAAGAAATTAGAATTTCCTTACAGTGGTGCTGCGACGTTCGTACACTCGGCGCGGCGACATTTTCTCTTCCGAAATCAATTCTACTGCTGGGGACCCTCAAAAAACTGCCCCGACCCTGCCAAAGTCCTGCAATTTACAGTATCCCTAACTTCAGAATTTTCCCCTCTACGATTTTCCAGTGGAAAATTTATATACAACTAGGGTTACAAAATTTCACGCGCTAAACTTCAGACTTTACCTTTACGTGTAGCGATTGACGCTCTCAATGCGTTCCACACAAATTCAGTGGTGAACCACGAACACCAAAACCTAAAATAGGGCAATCAAAATGAAAACCTAAGTTAAACTAGTTTCCAAAACGAAGGATATCCAAGCAGAAATCGAGAAAAGGAAGAGATCCACTCACCGGAACCAAAGCAAAACTCAAACTCCTTCGGTTAGGGTTGAATCTGGCACTTCCACGGCCAAGGAAGGAAAAGGAATGTCCACCGGCGCTCGTAGAGGAAGGAGGAGAAATCGGAGAGGGATTCTGGAGGGGGAATAGCCGCCGGTTAGGGCTTGCGGGAGGCGTCGGCGTCGTTGCGTGCGGGAGACGGAACGGGACTGCGGGCTGCGGTTTCTTCTCTTCTCCCGTGGAAATGAGTCGTGCGAGATTTTAAAGGCTTACGATTTTACTTATTAACCGCATGAGAGGGGGGGAAGAAAATGTTATTGGCACCCCAACCAATTCCCATGAAAATTTACCCAATTTCATCACGGGCGTCACTATTATTAATGCACTTAATGAACTAACTGTCGCTATCATAAAGAAAAGTAACTTTATACCTTGACGACGCGCTGTCTCGATCAAAATACGTCGCGACTTGAGCCTACAAAAAAAAATTACATTTCGCGTCAAATTTCGGATGTTACGAATCTCCCATAGTCGCGTTAGGAACAGGGTCCTGACGTGAAGATTCACCCGGTTCACTTACTCGAGTTGCCTGATAGAACATATAAAAGAAATCTGATTATTTATCAAGGATCTGCAAAATTTGGCTTAGCAACTTTATTTCGTACTCTTGCGAAAACTAAGGCTTAAACGCAACTTAAAATACTCTACTAACAAGAGTTTACTCTTACACAATCCTATGTCTCTGTGAAAACCTTCTAGGGTCCAGGGATCCTAAATCTGCCTCTGATACCAATTTGTAACACCTATTCCCAGTATTTCAGAAATCAACCGTCCGGCCGGGTCAGCGATATAAAGAAAACTAGAAAACAGTATTAAAACTAGTAGCAGCAGGTAATAAAAGTCTATACTAAGCAATTTAAGACCTACAGCGGAAGTTAAAAAAAATAAACTAAGCGTAACCACATACCTGATATCTGGATTCACAGAGCCACTAAACAAGAATGGAATTGTAATAACTAAAAATCTGTATAACAATAATAGTCTGATACACGTTATATATAAAATATTAACCAGGTACATTGTCCACATCTACAAGTACATGCTGAGATAGAGTAAACTGAATGAGAAAAGTACTACAAACTGACGTCACCATAACGCTCATCTAGACGTAGTTTCCCACCTGGGTCACCTGAAAAACATTGTCCACGAAGGGTCGGAGTAAAGAAAAACAATTCCCCTTAGTGACACTAAAACAGATTTACATATGAATGCATACATGTTTTTAAAAATAATCTTGTGCACTGAAAACATTTTATGTTATATGTTATGCATGCTTTTCCTATACTTTCTGGTGAACACACTATAGTTTCATATTCATGACTTTCCGTTCATTTACCCAAGTCCTGACGTTCACTAACTGGTGTACTGTCTCTCGTCAAGTCTGTACTTGAGTTCTAGGTGGCTTCTAGCCTACACATTTACTAGGAAGGCTCTAGGCAGAGTAGCTCCTAACGCGCAACTGAAACTGATGACCCGAGACCATCTGACGAACTCAATTGTTCTAGTGTCGCGCGGACACGGTCTTTAATCTACTAACTGTCTCAAGGGGAGTCAACTCCCAAGACTCTGTAACTCATAGGATACCATATGTCCTATGAGAAAGGTAGTGCGCCTCTACCAAGCACGAAAAGACTGGTGTGCTACTGACATTTTTGGTCTGATGGTACTCTGCATGGGATGTCTTTTCTGGTGTACTACTGAGCGACCCTTGACTTTCTCGTGGTCGACTTGAAGGGACCTTCGCGCCCTTGGTTGGACAATCTCCAAACTTACGTACACGGTAAAGTTTCGTACCTAAATAACTGTTCATGACTTTACTAACGTGGTTATGGAAAAGGGCGTTATCATACGCGTTTCCACGATTATTTTCCTACTGCCACACTTTTCTATACATGGTTATGATGCTTGTACGAAACCTACTCAGCGTATAAAAATGTAATTACTTGATATGTCTAACTAAAAGAAATTAGAATTTCCTTACAGTGGTGCTGCGACGTTCGTACACTCGGCGCGACGACATTTTCTCTTCCGAAGCCAATTCTACTGCTGGGGACCCTCAAAAAACTGCCCCGACCCCGCGAAAGTCCTGCAATTTACAGTATCCCTAATTTCAGAATTTTCCCCTCTACGATTTTCCCGTGGAAAATTTATATACAACTAGGGTTACAAAATTTCGCGCGCTAAACTTCAGATTTTACCTTTACGTGTAGCGATTGAGGCTCTCAATGCGTTCCACACAAATTCCGTGGTGAACCACGAACACCAAAACCTAAAATAGGGCAATCAAAATGAAAACCTAGGTTAAACTAGTTTCCAAAACGAAGGATATCCAAGCAGAAATCGAGAAAAGGAAGAGATCCACTCACCGGAACCAAAGCAAAACTCAAACTCCTTCGGTTATGGTTGAATCTGACACTTCCACGACCAAGGAAGGAAAATGAATGTCCACCGGCGCTCGTAGAGGAAGGAGGAGAAGTCGGAGAGGGATTCTGGAGGGGGAATAGCCGCCGGTTAGGGCTTGCGGGAGGCGTCGGCGTCGTTGCGTGCGGGAGACGGAATGGGACTGCGGGCTGCGGTTTCTTCTCTTCTCCCATGGAAATGAGTCGTGCGGGATTTTAAAGGCTTACGATTTTACTTATTAACCGCATGAGGGGGGGGGAAGAAAATGCTATTGGCACCCCAACCAATTCCCATGAAAATTTACCCAATTTCATCATGGGCGTCACTATTATTAATGCACTTAACGAACTAACTGTCGCTATCATAAAGAAAAGTAACTTTATACCTTGACGACGCGCTGTCTCAATCAAAATCCGTCGCGACTTGACCCTACAAAAAAAAATTACATTTCACGTCAAATTTCAGATGTTACAGGAGATTCATTTAGGATAAGCCTCTGAAGATTTCTACATAGTTTATGTTTTTTCTTTCAGTTTGATGTATCACTTATGTGTGAACTTAAATGTATCAGACATTCTTCAAATTTTTAGTAATTCAAACTTATCATACTTTGCAATTTTCATTGGTTCTGTGAATCAGATTTCGAGGTATTTCTTCAATCCTAATTTCAGGATTTAATTTCCACTGCATACTTAGTTAATTTTGTTATGATATCAATTTTATAATTGTTGCTTAGATTACTTTATATCTTGAGTATTGAACAAGCTATTGAAATATTGTTGAACTAGGTAGGGATATTACAAGAACTATAGTTACAATTACCTACAGATTTATTGTTGTAATTAGTTCTAGTATGAGAGAATATAGAGTTATTATTGATTGCCCTACCTTATTCCCATGGCAGAAGTCAGAAAATTGCAATGTAAAGTCATATTTATCCACATATATGGGATCCAAGCGAGGTTAGTTCTTACATTAGTCTAGGACCTGATCCAAACACCACGTGTTCCAAAATTGATGTCAGATCAAAGAGGTGAGTTGTATCAACAGCCAGTCAGTGGCATCATTCCTTCAGCCAGGTGGTTCTCCGAAGCCCGTTTAAGTTGGGAGACATGGAACACAAGGTAAATAACAATGTATGGGAGAAGATGGAAGTGATAAATCATGGTGCGTGTCAAAAAGTGAAGGATGCACTCAAACATGGAAGAAAATGATACAATTTAAGAGACAAGATCCCACTAAACTCAAAAGATAAGTTGGGAACATGAGTAACAACCTAAATGAACTCGTCAACATAACTGTTGATGGGGTTGGATTGTTGAGGTGTCACAGAAGTCACAACATTCCCCATATAGCAGTGGAAAAATTTGTAAGAGGAACGACCATGTAAGAGTGGAGGTTGTTTGTATGACCATTGAATCCAATGGAGAGCCAAGCCCTCTATGCCAATAGGGTGATATGGAGATTTTAGCAATGAACATGCAGTGTGGATCAAAAAATTGTTCGGTCGAGCAATCCATCCCCATTAACATTGTTCAATGAGGTTGAGCACCTTTATATGGTGGGGGCGTGGTGTGTGGCTTCATAAGAGACCAAATTTGAAGATGGTAGTTTGTCAGGTTGCTGAAGTTGGAGGTATTAAGAGTAGTAGAGGCTAGTGATGGCAGTGGTGGGTAATGATGGAGATGATCGGTGTTGCTCCAGAGCTTAATCATGGTGACATTTCTCACGACAATGATATCTCCGTGTGATCCAAGTAGTCTGCTAACTCAATGAGTAACTCCATTACACACCATAAAAGCAAACTTCGACTAAGGATCAAGTATGGGCTACACTTAGGACATGATTTGGCAATAGTTTGAACCAATGTTAACAATTGAAGGGCAGTGAGCATGAGGGAGGAGAGGAAGCCAATGCATAGGAGAGCGGGGATTGTGGAATAGATGGTTCAACTCTATGCTATTTGTTATTCAAATTCAGCATACCATATAAAAGACCCACCATGCATATCTATAGTCCTCTAACACAAGACTCCAAATAAGGACCTAACATGTGACAATATTACAATAAGGCACTTAATTATGGATACATTTCAAGACAAGAGTTCAATAAAAGCGCAAATTTTAGTTGACTTTGTTGTCTATTTCATAGCAGAAGAATGTGTGGAGAACAAAATATATATATTCACGGGAAAAGTTAGAAGTTGGAGCTTCTAACACGAAATCACTAGGATTGGGGATAATGTTAAAAAGTTTGGCTGGGCAATAATTTGAACCAATGTTAATTGTTGAAGGGCAATGGGGAGGAGGGAGGAGAGGAAGCCAACTTGTGCGAGGGGGTGGGGGTGGGGGGGTGGGGGTGGAATATATGGTCCAACTCGACGCTATTTGTTATTTAAATTCAGCATACCACATAACAGACTCACCATACATATCTATAGTCCTCCAACACAAGACTCTTAATAAGGACCTAACATGTGACAATATTAAAATAAGGCACTTAATTAAAGATACATTTCAAGACCCCAAAATTAAAGACTTTGACGCTTCGCCTCATTCTTTGTCACATACGCACGAACGAATCGGAGAAATTGATATAAACTCAATACCAAGAGTTCAATAAAAGCACGAATTATAGCTGACTTTGTTGTCAATTTCACAGCAGAAGAATGGATAGAGAAGCAAAAATATATGTATTCACGGGAGAAGTTAGTAGTTGGAGCTTCTAGCACAAAATCACTAGGATTGGGGATAGTGCTAAAAGCCCAGTTGGAATAGTAATAGAGCAAGCTGTGAAATTACTTTTCCAGATAACAAACATAAGGCTAAGTACAGCACACTACTCACGGGACTCAAATTCGTGAAAAATTTGGTAGTAAAAGATTTATAGGTAAAAAAATGATGGTGATCTCAAGGCTTTGGCCATTAGAGACAGGAGAATGGATTTTCTTAGTCATTTACTCCTAAAATGGCAAGTGAAAATTCACAATTGTAATGATTGACTACATCTTGCAGTAGATAGAAGTGAAGGCAAGCGAAACTAATGCTCAAATATTATAGGTTTTCATATGAGGAAATAAAATGTGCAGACATGAAATTCCCTCTAAGGCAAAAAAACTAGTGTCATTTGCCCAGATTGAAAACTGCAAGAACGCAAACATCTGCCAAGAGGAAATTAAGCAGTGAATATCTAGGAGGAAATTAAGCGGTGAATATCTAAGAGGAAATTAAGCAGTGAATATATAGAAGGAAATTAAGCGGTGAATATCTAGGAGGAAATTAGGCTAGCCTATGCCATGAAAAGGCTTATAATCTAACAGAAGCGATTTAATTTCTCTCCCTTAATTCTCCCTCCTTTTTCTCTCTCTAGCCATCAACCTTTAAGGGGTTTCCACTATCCGCAAGCATTGTCCACACACCACCAAATGCTTCTCATCGTCAATACATCACAGAGATAGTGGCAATCTTGTAGCCGCAATTTGGGGTGCAACTCGGTCGGTTTGTATCAGTTCCACACAAAACCAAGAACCGATTCATGTAGGTTCAGTTCTGACTTTTGGGAACCAAAACCGATCCATGTACCCACGATATAAAATCGGATCCGAACAGCAAAGCTCAGTTCAGTTCCGTTCGGTTCTCAGTTCTACCCATGCTTCATAATTTTTTACTCATATACTCTTATATATGTAAGTATTCCTAAGTATTGACCAAAATATTTGTAGAATCAAATATATCATCATAATGAAATAGTTCAAATATTATATAGCTGCATATGAATTCAATCATTACATAAGTACTCACAAACTTATGAATCATGCTAAATAATAAATTATTTAAATCAAATTTTAATCCGATTCTCAGTTCTTTGGTTATTATTGCCCACCCTTGGCCGCAATTATGTAGCTAACTACCTTATGATAGAGTAGAAGTTTATTGTTATTTTGTCATGAAAATGGATCTAATCAACTTAAAACATCTATTTTCACAGATAAACCCACAAGAGAAAAACGACTCAACTGACGTAAATATAATTAAAGAAAGTCCGAGAATCTTGTTTTCATATAAAATAAAAAGTTAAGTACCACCTCTAATTCAATCGTAAACCTAGAGAGCTTTCTACAATGTCATAATATGTAGTAGTTTTTTATGTATTACTTTCTCGAATATTCCGCTTTGTATTATCCGCCTCCATATATAGAGGGGAAATGGTCTCAAAGTAAATCAATTAATTCCATCGTTCAAATGGTATCAAAGTGCGTGCTCCTGATGCCCTAGCGGTTCCGCTCGCTGTCTCTTCTCGCTTTTGTTTCCGCGCCCTTCCCCGATTTTTGTTCGCGTTTGCGCCCACCTCGTCGGTCGTCGCTCGCATTCGCGCCCTCCTTGCTCGTTGTCGCTCGGTTCGTCGTTCTCGCTACCGTAGTTCTACAACTCTCGCTACTGCAGTTCTACAGTTCATCGCCCATCATCGCTCTTCCGCGGCTTCTTCTTCCTCTACAGTTCCTGTCCGGCGCAGAATTCTCAATGTAGTAAAGTGCTTGCCCCTTCCAGCGCCATTTGCACTTCTTGGTGATTACACGGAGTGAATTTCTCTATCTCTCCCCATACAGATTCATTTTTTTCTCGATGTAATCTGTCATTTCTTATTGCCCTGAGTCTTGGGAGGTCTCCGGATTTCTATTTTTGAGCCACTATGTCAAGCGGTGATGATTCTTCTGCTCCCTCCTAAGCGATTGTCCCTTCAGTGAGTTTTTTGCATGGGAACCATGATCATAATACTCAGATTACTATCATTCGCCTAAATGATTCTAATTATCTTTCTTAGTCCTAATCTATCACCTTGGCTCTCAAAAGTCGTTGACTCTTTGACTATGTCAACGAAAAAAACAAAGGAATCGGCCAAGACCTCCTCCGATTGGATACAATGGGAGTCGAAGAATTCTTTAGTCATGTCTTGGCGTACCAATTCTATACAGAGACCATCACTCGATAATGTTGCATACATTTGGAGACAAGAGGAGTCTACATACTCTCGTCAGAGTAATGTCACTCTGATCTTCCAGTTGAGACGGAAGATATCATTACTCTGATAGGGTGATCACCCTCCTTTTGCGTACTACTAGGAGTTGACACAGCTGTATCAGGAAAATGATCATTTTGATCTCCTCGCCTTTGTTATCCCTATCGATGAGGTGATGGTTCATGCCAGAGAAGACCACAATCGGATCTTTGAGTTTCTGCATGGTCTTCATCTGGACTTTGACCAGATCATTGTTCAGATTTTGGGGCGTCCACGGTTACCTTCCATTCAAGAGGTTTACAGTATTGTGCAGCAGGAACTCGATCGCCTCCAGACCTTGCTTCCCGATCCTGGTCCTGAGAGTTCTGCTATTGTTATTGATACCCCTTCTATTTTTAGTGGGCATCCCTCCAGTGACTCAAAATTGAAGGGCTCCAATAAAGACCATCTTCTTTGTGATTATTGTGGAAAGAAACGTCACTCTCGAGACACTTGCTTCAAGCTCCATGGGTTCCCTCCGCCAAGAGGGGGTGCTCCACCTCGTGGTGGCCGTGTTTTTGGGAGATCTTCAGGTCGTCATGTTTCTCGTTCTGCTCATCTCTTGGATGCTACTGTGGAAATATCCCCTAATCATTTCAGCACTAACGGCCCTACTCTTTTCAACGCATTTACGACGGATAAAGTGCTTGCCCTCCGTCGCTTGATACAAGGTCATTCTACAGAGTCTTCTGCCTCTTCCTCTTTTGTTCATACGGGACTTCCAAGTGCTCACTCTGTTGTTTTCCATCCTTCCACTCAGTGGATGATTGACTCTAGGGCCACAGATCATATGTCTGGATCCGCTTCAGGTTTCATCTCATATACCCCTCTCTGGTCGCGATAAGGTGAGAATTGCAGATGGCTCTCTTTCATCCATTGTTGGAAAGGATTCGCTCTCCTGCTCCTCTCTTACCTTATCCTATGTTCTTCATCTTCACAATTTCACTCATAATTTACTTTCTATTAGTTATTTAACTAATTCCATGCACTGCTCTGTGGCATTCCTTCTTCTTGTATTTTTCAGGACCTGGCGACGGGGAAGGTGATTGGCTCTGGTAGCATGGTTAATGGTCTCTATGTGCTCGACTCCAACCCAGCTCAACCTCCACAGGCTCTTCATTCTAGTGCTACCCATCCATTGTATTCTTGTCTACTCTTGTTATGAAATTGTTTTTTCCTTCTGTCTACTGCCGTTTTTTATACCTTTGTGTGTGATGTATGTACTATTAACAAACATCATCGTACTGCGTTTAATCATGTTTTGTTACCTAATTCAACCTCTTTCACAGTTATTCATACTGATATCTAGGGACCTTATTTGATGCCTTCTATCTCTTGTTACGTTTGGCTTGTTACTTTTATCGATTGTTTTTCTCTTGTTACTCGGTTATATTTGTTACGGAACAAAAGTGATGTATTTCCTGTTTCCGCAAATTTCATCACATGATCTCCACTCAATTTCATACCACCATTAAAACTCTTCACAGCAACAATGGCTGCAAATACATGGATTTGCAGTTTAAGCAATATCTTGTTGACCATGGCATCCTCCACCAAAATACTTGGCTTATTTCCCTGCTTAGAATGGTGTTGTTGAGCAAAGAAATAGTCATATGTTGGAGGTTACTTGATGCCTTTTGTCCACCATGCATCTTCCCAAATTTTATTGGGGGGATGTGGTTCTAACTGCGGCATATCTTGTTAATCGTATGCTCTTGCGCGTCCTTGGGAATGTTACTCCTCTTAGAACTCTCCATGTGCCTCCTACTAAGCTTTTCCCTGAGGTGTTTGGATGTGTCTGCATCATTCACATCCACCACCCACATCCTACCAAACTTGACCCTCGCGCACTGAAGTGTCTTTATTGGCTCCTCTACCGCACAGAAGGGCCACAAGTGTTTTCACCCACCTACAAAGAACGTGTTTGACATTATGGATGTCACGTTCCGTGAATCTGAAGCCTACTACCCCGCCTTAGGTGACCCTCCTTCTATATTGTCTCCTTGTACCTCTACCAATACCCCCTCCTTATCCCTCATTTCAGGGGGAGTCTACACCAGTGGAAGTGAGTCCCTCTACTGTTCCCCTATCTATTCCATCTACTGCTCCGAGCTAGCAGGTATATACTCGGTGCACAACTAGGACAAGCACACAAGATCTGACTCTCCCACCAGAACCATCATTGGATCCTGATTCAGGGCTTTCTTATCCACCCATTGCTCTCAAGAAAGGTATCCGCTTTTGTACTCAACATCCTATTTCATATTATGTATAGTACGACTCTTTTTTCCACTTCCCATAAAACTTGTATCTTATCTTGCTTCTCTTTCCGCACCTTCATCTTGGCAGCATGCCCTGGAGGTCCCTATGTGAAGAGAGCCGATGTTTGAGGAAATGACTGTCCTTGAGAAGAATCATAAATGGGATTTGGTACATCTTCCTCATGGAAAGAAGATTGTTGGGTGCAATGGGGACTCTCTTTCAAATAGAATTCTCAAGCGATTGTTGAAAGGTGTAAGGCAAGGCTGATGTCAAGAGGTTATACACAAACCCTTGGAATTGATTATTATGAAACAATTGTCTCAGTGGCAAAGATGAACACTATTAGGGTCTTGTTATCCTGTGTTTCCCACAAAGGTTGGGACCTTTGGCAACTTGATGTGAAGAATGTGTTCCTTCATGAAGATCTGGATGAGCAAGTTTACATGTCTATTCCACCAAGCCTCACTCCTAAAGGTGCGTAATGAAAAGTATGCAAATTAAAGAAGACCATATATAGGTTGAAACAATCCCCAAGAGCCTGGTTTAGAAGATTTCACAAAGCTATGGTGTCCTTTGGGTATCACCAGAGCAATGTTGATCATACATTGTTCATCAAACATATGACCGGTAAGTCCACTGTCCTCATTGTATATGTTGATGATATAGTCATAACAAGTGATTACGTGAAGGAAATCATGACTCTAAAGCAGAAATTAGCCAATGAGTTTGAGGTCAAGGACCTGGGAAAACTCAGATATTTCTTGGGTATTGAGTTTGCAAGGTCCAAGCAGAGAATCGTCATCTCTTAGAGAAAATATACTCTTGACCTCCTTGATAAGGCAGGAATCAGTGGATGTAGACCAACTCAGACCCTAATTGAAACAAATCACTGATTGGGGTGTAATGATGGAGAGGTGATTGAAGACATCTCAGAATTTCAGAGAGTAGTAGGAAGGTTGATCTACCTATCTCATACTCGCCCGGATATTTCTTATGCAGTGAGTGTTATCAGCCAATACATGCATGCTCCAAAGAAGCGTCATATGGATGTTGCTCGCACAATTCTCAGGTATCTCATATCCTCACCAGGAAGTGGGATCTTGTTTGCTCCAAATTCATGTATAAATATTAAAGTCTACACTGATGCTGATAGGGCCGGGTCTGTTGAAGATCGACGATCAACCTCAAAATATTGTTCTCTTGTTGGGGGTAATCTCGTTACTTGAGAAGCAAGAAACAATAAGTTGTGGTAAGATATAGTGCAGAAGCCAAGTTTAGAGCTATGGCTCATGAAGTTTGTGAAGGTTTATGGCTACGTTCCTTGATGAGTGGCCTAATCATTACTGAAGTCGAACTCATCCGGTTGTATTGTAACAATAAGATGGCTAACAGTATTGCTCACAACCCTGTACAATATGACCGCACTAAACACATTAAAGTAGATCGACATTTTATCAAAAAAAACATTGAGAAAGGAGTTTTGTATACTCCTTTTGTTCCTTCTGATAGACAACTTGTTGACACCCTCACAAAAGGGTTGAGTGTTAATATATTTGAAAGGATTGTTGTAAAGTTGGGTATGCGGTATGATTAACATCTCACGTCCAACTTGAGGGGGACTGTTATAATATGTAGTGGTTTTTATGCATTATTTTCTCAAATATTCCGCTATCTATTATCCGCCTCCATATATAAAGGGGGTATGTTCACAAAGTAAATCAATTAATTTTATTGTTCAACATACAATAACAATAGGAGCAGTCATAACATCAAATCAATTGGAAGTTAAATAATGCTAGCAATCATGATATTCCATTTAACATTGTCATAATACTATTTTTCAAGTAAAGGAAATTGATTTTGCACACTAGATGTCAAACTATGAGGGGCTATTTTAGACAGGGATAAGAATAGCATGGAGTATTATAGCTTTTCTCTACCAAATAACGGCATAATCCTAAAAATCAGAGTATTGTAGTATACTACTTCATTGCTGTTACTACAAGAAAAGGATGTGAACCCAACTTTACCAAAAAAATTAAAGGGAAGAAAATTAAAACCTCAAAAAAAAATTATGGAAAGTGGCGTAACCTTTAGTGGCACAGAAAGGTTCGTTGTTCTCAATATTGCTTCTGCTATAGCATGTGCATACCATGGCTGCATTTTCAAAGCAAGAAAAAAAGTTAACACGCATTTTATTTATATAAACATCAAAGGAGTGGCTTGATGGAAATGATTGAATGATGACTTATTATCCTTTTCAAGAAAAAATCCTCTTAATAAAAAACAGAGATTTACGGATTTGAAAGTGTAGAAATCTGTGGAAATTTTAGAGAATACATAGATATAGAAAGAGAGAGTGAGAGGAATCACAATCTAAGATGTGAGATTAATCTAAGAGAGCAATGTAGGACACAACATGGGCCAAAGTACTGGGCCTAATTACATGGCTTCTTCTAACACTTCTAACACTCCACCGCAAGCTGGAGCATACGATTCGTAAGCACCAAGCTTGGATAAAAACTGATGATATAATGGTCGTGGTAATGCCTTGGTAAGTATGTCAGCAACTTGTCCAGAAGCAGAAACATGCTCCAATTCCAATTTCTTCAAATGAACCTTCTCCCGAACGAAGTGACAGTCAACTTCAATGTGTTTTGTTCGCTCGTGGAACACTGGATTCTTGGCAATATGTATGGCAACCTGACCGTCACAGAAAAGAGTTGTTGGTGAGGATAGTTTAACTCCCAAATCACCAAGAAAACTCTCAAGTCAAGCAAGTTCTGACACAGCAGCCGCCATTGCACAATACTTAGCTTCATCAGAAGAGCGAGCAACAATAGATTGCTTCTTGCTACGTCAGGTGATAAGATTTCCTCCAAAGTAGGTACAGAAACCAGTAGTGGAACGCCGATCATCCGGAGAGCTCGCATAGTCAGCATCAGAATACGCAATAAGAGATAGAGAGGAGAATAGCTTATACATGAGTCCTTGTCCAGGAGCAGACTTCAAATACCTGGGGATGCGTTCAACTGCCTGGAGATGAGAAATCTGTGGAGCATGACGACTGACCACTCCAACAGCAAATGAGATATCAGGTCTCGTAACTGTTAGATAAATCAGTTTTCCTACAAGACGTCGATAGTACTCCGGATTCGAAAGCAGTGAACCGGAGTGAGATTCATGAGCACACAACTTGTGGTTGACATTCATCGGGGATTTCACAGGTTTGCACCCTGAGAGGCCAGCATATTGAAGGTCAAGGCAATACTTTTGTTGTGATAGGACAAGGCCATCAGGTCGCATTACTACTGCAAGTCCAAGGAAATACCAAAGATTTCTCAGATTTTTAGTTTGAAAAACAGAGTTTAAGTGTTGCTTAATTTGTTGTATCCTTGTGAAGTCATCACAAGTAATCAAAATATCATTCACATAGACCAGGAGAATGACAGTCCCGGTTGATTGATGACGAGTGCAAAGGGAGAAGTCCGTCGAGCTTCTCATGAAGCCAACGTTACGAACGGTCTTACTAAATTTTTCAAAGTAAACCTGAGGAGACTGTTTGAAACCATAGATTGATTTCTTAAGCAAACATACACGAGACTCCCCCATAGTCTCAAACTCGGGCGGTTGATGCAACATACATGCAGATAGTCTCAAGAAGGTCGTCATTCAGAAATGCATTTTTGATATCCAGCTGATGTAGGGTCCACTGTCGATGAACTGCTAAGGAGATCAGAACCCGAACAGAGTTTAACTTGGCGACTAGGGAGAAAGTTTCATCATAATCAAGTCCTTATTGTTGAGTGAACCCCTGGGCCACAAGCCGAGCTTTCAGACGTTCAACTGTCTCATCTGCAGTATGTTTGATAGTAAAGACCCACTTACAACCAACACAACTCTGTCCAGGAGGTAGAGGTACAAGATCTCAAGTATGATTGGCTCAAAGAGTAGTTATTTCCTCATCCATGGTCGCACGCCACCCCGGATGCTGGAGAGCCTCCTGTAAAGAGTTAAGTATAAAAATAGAGGAGAGAGAGGGCGCAAATTTAAGAATAGGTGGGGAGAGGTGATGTAAGGAGACGTAATTTGCCAAGAGCTGAGCCATAGAGGTTGATGTCGGATCAACAGGCCGCGAGATCGCGCCGGTAGAGGGCAGCTGCTGCAGGGAAGCGGGGGGTGTGATGTACTGTACCGTGAAGTGCAGCACATCCAACGGATGCGAGTGCATCCATCTCGCGCATGCATCTCGGTGCGAGTGATGATGCACTGACAGCCATTGGATGGCGCACTACACGGTGCAGTACAGCACCCCCCCTTTTCCCATGCTGCAGGGCATCAGATTTTTAAGGGCGATGAGTGTATACACGAAGCAGAGGTGATTTCGATTGGACTGGCGTAGTAGCAGGTGTGGGAAGGAGAGGTGGAGGTGGAGACGTGACTGGAACCGTGGGTCGAGGAAGAGGAAGAAGAAGAGGATCTACTGGGATGGTGTGAAACGATTGGTCTTCACGAAACGTGAAGCAGAAACGACCATTTTACCGTCGATGGGAAAATAGCAGACATACCCATTTTGGGTGCAAGAGTATCCAACAAGCATAAATTTTGTAGCACGTGGAGAAAAATTGTCAGTGGGTGGACCAAGGTTATGGACATAACATGTACATCCAAAAATGCGAGGTGTGAGAGAGAATGGATCCTTTGAAGGGAAGAGGAGAGTGAATGGAGCCACGAAGTTGAGAATGGACGAGGGCATGCGATTGATGAGATGACAGGCAGTAGAAACGGCAAGAGCAAAGGCAACTTGGAACAAGCGCGTAGCGCTAGAAGAACATCGACCAGAGGAAGAACAAAAACAGCGGCATGACTACCGACAAGAACAGCGGTTAGCAGTAGCTAGCGACCAAACCGCGCGACAAGGACAGATCGCAGCGAGCAGCAAAGAGAAGACCACTGCGGGCAACGACAAAGGGATGATCGCAGCGAGCAGAAAAGAGAAGGCCGTAACGGGCACACCGCAGCGGGCACAGAGCAGACCGCAACGGGCAAAGAAGAGCAGCGAGCAGCGAACAGTAAAGATAAGTTTGTAACTGGTAGACCGCAGCAGGCAAAGAGCAAACCGCAATGGGCAAGGGCTAGCCGCACAGTATCAGGATTGTGGGACCCAGTGAGAAGTCTATAAAGACAAGTGGAGACCCGAAAATGAAGAAGAGCACCAGCTCGCCGAGAACCCTGTAGATAGAAAAGGGGATATCCGCCAGAAACAGGAGAGGAAGAGCCCGCGGGGGGTGCGATTAGAAAGAGCTCTAACCGCCCAAAACAGGAGACCGTAGGAAGGGTTGCGGTTAGAAAAAACCTAACCGCCCAGAGGGATTGATTCCCACTAATACCATGTAGAAATTTGTGGAAATTTTATTAATGCCAAAAATAATCCTTCGCAACTTGAGAGAATGCATATATATAGGAAGAGAGAGGAGCGGAATCTCAATCTAAGATGTGGGAATAATCTAAGAGAGCAAAGTGGGTCACAACATAGGCCAAAGTAATGGGCCTAATTACATGGCTTCTTTTAACACTTCTAATAGTAATCACTGAACAACTTAGCACGCATAGTAGAAAAGCTAATTATGGTAACCAAACAACTCAGCATCTAGTAGAATGTGTGCGCACAAGAGCATTTGTGAATGTTAGTGAGTATATGTACGTGCTTTCATTTATGAGAGTTTGTCTATGCATGTTTTGTGCGAGCGTCTGTCGATGCAGTGTATGGGTGTGTGCGTGTGTGCAAGTATGTGTTTGTGCAACTATGTGTGTGTGTGCTCGTGTGTGCGTGCTTATGTGATGTAGGGTAGGCTTGTGGGTGTATGATACGATCCAACTGGCCCACTGGGCTGCTCGCAGGGTCATCTAACCCCGGATCCATAGCCAGCCCCAGCCGATCGCACCAGGCCCGCGGGCCATACACCCCAACCCGTCTCCAATGCGGGATGCAGGCTGCTCACTTGACGGATCCATAGCTGGGCGCCACGTGGCGGGTTGTTGAGGCAGGGGCTTGATCCCCCAACCTCCTAGATAGGCGAGTCTTATCTAGGAGGTTGGGGATCAAGCCCACTCCTCAACAACCCGCCACGTGGCGCCCAGCTATGGATCCGTCAAGTGAGCAGCATGGATCCCGCATTGGAGACGGGTTGGGGTGTATGGCCCGCGGGTATGGTGCGATCGGCTGGGGCTGGCTATGGATCCTGGGTTAGATGGCCCTGCGAGCAGCCCAGTGGCCCAGTTGGATCGTATCAGTGTACGACTAAAATGCAATCCTAATATGAAGCATGGGAAGATAACTCTTTCCCTTGACCACCATATGTACCACAGGTGCAAAATCCGTTGGAGAATTCAAAACAAAGCAATAAAAGATTAAATCACACAGGTATTTTAAAAAAGAAAAAGTAATCCCTTAAGCAAGCGGGCTTAGGCTTTTGTCTTTGTTAAGTGTCAAAACAAGAGCGTGGGGCGAATACTTTCTGCAAATCATAGATTAATCTAGAATAAGATTCCACAAATGTAATTGAACCAAAAGATCAAAAATCCACAACATCCTATATTTATATAGGAAAAAGAGATCCAAACAATAAACACACATAGAGTAAGGGGACGTTGTCGTAGGATGCATATTTGGTGATCCGAGGTGGAGTAACTATCGTCCGGAGGTATGGAGGGGGCTGAAGGGAGGTGTGTGGATGCAAGTTTGGAGGAGAGGCTACGTTATTAAAGGAGTAAGACATACTAAGGTGCAAAGGAGTCCTAGAGCTTAGGTGCAAGGCGCGGGCGAATGCCTGAGAAATATGAGGCGCAAAAATGGGTAAAAAAGGTAAAATCATTTTTTATGAATATATGTACATTTGTAAGGTTGTAATGATTCATTTATAGTTCGTGATCTTAAGTCCATGTCCAATTTCATTTGTTTTTATTATCTTATGAGTAGTCAAATGACAATTCGTGAATTTGGCACCAAGTTCACCGATTTTCAGCGAACTGGGCATCTAGTTCACTAAATATCAGTGAACTGGGCACACGCTTCACTGAATATCAGTGAACTGGGCACACACTTCACTGAAAAATCAGTGAATTAGGCACTCAGTTCACTAAAATTCAGTGAACTGGGGCTCCCAGTTCAATGATTTTCAGTTAATTGGGCGCTTAGCTCACTGATTTCAGTAAATTTAGGCACAATTTGAAAACTTCAATGAGGAATTTGGTGCAAAAATATTTGATATAATTGAAGCAGACGCCATCCTTGTAAATCTAGGATAAGTAAATAAGATTTGATCCAAATAACACATCAGAAAAATTATAGAAAGGGCCTTGAAACCTCAAGACATGCCTTTGGTGCGCCTTAAGATTAAGCAAGGCCTGCGCCTAGGCGCAGCTGGGGAACCTTGCCCGCCTCTGCCTTGTAGAGGCGAGGCCCTGTGCGTATGGCGCCCCAAGTGCGCCTTTTATAACACAGAGGAGAGGGTCATAGCTAGGGGAAGGGTTGAGGGTTGTGATTAGTGGGCAAAAGAGTAAGTTACAGCTTGATGGATATTGCGGTTTGTGGTGGGTAGGGGAACCAGTGAGTAGGGTTGCTGGTGGTGGGATGGGAGGCAGGAGAGGGAGCTCTGAAAGGTGGGGTTGTAAAGGGGGTCATTCGCAAGGAGTTTAGGGGCCAGTAAGGATCCCGAATCTGGAAACCGGAAGGGAGCACAGTGGCTTACGATTTGTTGAAGGGCGAGAAACGTGTGGGAAGGATATTGGAGGGGAATCAACGTGCGATATGACGGATGGGGGTGCAATAATGCATGTATACCTAGGAGTCATCACATAAGGCTTCACGGAGTAGACATCGTGGGATGATCGCCAGAATTCGGGAAGAAATTCTCCAAACTCTGCAATATTGGACTTATTTTTGTAAAGCTACCCCAAGCACACCAATATAAAAAGGGAACTGATTACATCAAGGGCCCATTTGGCGCGGCGTTTTAGCTTCGGTGAGTTTGGACAAAAGCGACACCATCATAAACTATGTGTTCGGCATAACAACGATTATGACTTATGACCGCTGCCAAGAAAAGAAATTAATCTTGAACATAAAAGTGGCTGAAATTCCTGAAGTGAGGTCGGGCGTTGATGAACGATGTTTTATAACCACTGTGTTCATGACCGCCACTTTCATGTCATATGAACCAGGAGATGAAACATTATCTTGAATTAAGCTCTCTCCATGTGGTTAGAATCAAGCATAAAAGAACAATTTGAAGAATTAGTGGTTCCAAATGGAGGCTATTCAAAGGATCAAAAAATAGTGTTTTCATTTTCAAAAAATTACAATGGAGACAACGCTCAAACAAATGAAGCCTAAATAATGATTGAAAATAAAATAATATATGAGAGCATAAGTAAACAAAAATCTGGACGCTTCATTGAAATCAGATCATTGATCCGGTCAAGTCCTCTTGTGTGAATACATGAATGTGGGCCCCTCCTTGCGGTGAACCACATGTGGTGGGTGATCCCCATCAACTCCCCCAAATGAAAAGCCTTAATCTCTAATGAATGAAAATGATCATATTGTAGTCAAAGTCCAGGGGTGAGTCGGTTAAGCTCTGTGGGAGCTATCTAGATATCATCAGTAAAAGGGCACCCTCGCCAGTATGCTAAGTATCGGCAAAAAGAACCATACAAATAGGGGCGTACTCAGGTGATATTATCCATGTGATGCTCTCTGCACTTAACTCAAAGGTTGGTGGTCCCGATGCGATTGATGAGGATGGTTGTGAAGCCATAGAAGACTGACTCAAAGGCCGGTAGGGCGCAGGAGTGGATTGGTATGGGGCTGAGGATGTGGCATTGTAGGATCGGGGAGGTCTCCACAATATCGGTTCACATACACTTAATGCTTGTAGTATGGCGTAAATTCCTCCATATTAAATAGGGATGGATACACACTCTTAGGGATATCAAGCTCGTAGGCAATTGCTCCGATCTTTCTCAAGATTGTGTAGGGACTCATTCGCTTGGCCCTCAATTTTAGCAAGACCCAAGGGAGCGTTTCAATGTGGATTCTCACCATCACCAGCGCGCCTTCATGAAATACTTGCTCCTGTTAGTGAACATCTGCATGATATTTATAGGATTCATTATTATTAGTGATCCACCATCAGACCACCTTACGTAACTCATTCATATGACGTGTAAAGGACTCAACTGACTCACTGTGACGGGACTCTAGGGAAATGGGGATAAGTTCGATAAGCTTCTTAGGCCAGTAAACCATGTACTACATGAAATGAGCTTGACTTAGTAGACGTGTTTGCTAAACTATTATAAGCGAACTCCGCAACGGGGAGGACAGAATCCCAACTAGATGCATGCTCACATATTAAGCGCCTAAGCAGGTTTCCTAGACTTTTATTAACCACCTCAGTCTACTGATCAGCTTGAAAATGGTAAGATGATGAAAATTTCAGGGTCGTGCCAATTTTGTGCATGGTGACTTTCAAAAATAACTCATGAATCTCACATGTCGATCAGACATTATGGACTTGGGTAGACCGTGGAACCTAAAGACATCGCTTACGAATAGTGAAGTGACATGAGACGTGTATACAGTCTTACTGCATGCAATGAAATGGGTCATCTTCCAGAATTGATCAACAATGACAAAAATAGAGTCTCCCTTCCTAAGAGTGTGAGGTAGCTCGAGCACAAAATCTATGATAATATCTACCCAGGGTTGGTGTGAGACAGGCAGGGGAGTGTATACGCCAATGTTTTTTTAGTCACATTAGTCGCCTAACGGGTACGACAATGTCGGATGACTCGAACCACATCCCTATTCAGGTTCGGCCAATAGAAGCAATCCTCAACAAGAGTTATCGACTTATCCCTACAGAAATGTCCAACGCGGCCACCCGCATGCATCTCCCAGATCATATAATCAAAATAGGAAGTCCCAAGGATGCATAGGTGAGAGCCCCAATATAAATAACCCTCAATAACTTAGAACCCCTCAAAAACTCTGGGGGATCTCTTGACAATGCGATATATATCTCACTAACATCAGGACAAGTCAGATAGCCTGCGATCACTCTCTCAAATCAATCTACTCCTGCATTCAGCGTCTGCAGCAGGTATTAGAAGTTAGAACCATTTCGTGTGATGATGTCCTAAGTTCCTTTGTGAATCTAAGTAAAACAGCGCCTTGTGATCAGAGTAGAGCATAAACTCCCGAGTAGGAGATAGTGTCTCCAATAGTGTAGAGACTGGGCAATTGCATAAAAGTTTTGATCAGAGTGTTCGACCCTTATCATAAAAGGCATGTGTTAGATCAACTGAAACATGTGGCATCACGATCATATAGCCAAGGTCCCCGAAGAAAGACGTGGGTGGCATCCATAGATATACATCGCACCACACTAGATCCTCAAATGAAGACTGATCAAAACGAGACACTGCTAGGTGACTTGGATAGTAGTCATGTCGACCCAGACGACACAATAGGGATGGAAGTGAGGTTCATCCTTCACCTGCATAAGCTCAAGACCTTTCTGCGTCCCGATATTCATGAAACTCCTACTATGTAGCTAGTTTGTAGGGACCGCCTGCACTAAGGAAATAGGTGTAAAATATAATGATGCGGCACCAATCCTCATCCACACGTGGGGCACATAAAAGGCGTCTTAACTATTTCCATCTTCAGAGACCTCTCGGTGTCACTCTCTCAACCCTCTAATGTGGTTGTGATCTCCTCGACTATCACATCCTCTATGTCTATCCTAGTGCGCTCATCATTAAGCAGGTTTCGTGTAGAAAACTGGGTCGTTACGTGTCCTCTATTGGAACATCTAAAGCACTAGATGCCTCCTGGTTTAAAAGCTCTGGGAATGATTGTTTTGCCCCTTGTGTCCACTTGAGCATGGGGAAGAGCGGTAATCACAATTTTGAGTGGGGAAGATCTCCTGAAAGTCAAGTTGTCAAGGCGGGAGGGAACCTGTCCCGACCTTGAAGACCAAAGGTACTGCTTGTACTATAAAGCGACGAAGACCTACTCAATGCTCTTGAGGCGATGTGGAATCATCTCTCTGCGGGTATCAGAACATAGACCAACATAGACCGACTTGAAAACGGAAGGCGGTGGCAATAGGCTCCTTGTCTTTGCTTCATGTCTACCCATCGAGTGATGGAGTAGTACCTGTACCTATCAAACAATCTCTCCAAACTAGTCCAGAAAATCTTGGCTTGCTCGTGTAGCTTCATCTTAGCAAACTGAACACATCGCTCATCACTCATGTAGAACCACTCAAGTAGTGGTCCATATCAAAGATCCCATCACTAAAAGCCTTCGAGTTCAGGAAACCGTCAAAAAAGGGAGCGTCAATGCGAATGCGCCGAGTAATGGTAACCTCCTTGGTAGGGCAACCTCTATGAGGCTCCAGATAATCTTCAAAATAGTCCTTGTGGTCATAGTCATGTTGAGGGGGTGGGGGATTGCGCCCTCTACGATTAGGATTATAAAATCCTCGGGATCATAGTCACGGCGACCGAATGGGGTCCACGATCTCTTTGGTCTTGCAGTTGCGAATGAGGTCTGTGGTAGTGCAACAAGTGCCTAATATAAGTGGTGTTGAACCCTAAAGAGGAGCACCACGATGGTGTTGATCAAGGGGAGGACCACATATAAGACGAGGGGGCATGCAGGGATCCCCCTCGATAGGGTCATCCTACTATGTTGGAGTGTCCCACGGGTTTTCTAAGTTTTCAATTTGAGTGGTCATCTCAGCGACAACATGACAGAGATCTTCAAACTGGTGCCTAAGGCATTGAAACGATTTAGTATTGATTGTTGAAACTCAGCGGGGACATGCCCAAATTCTAGATAATTACTTGATCGTCGATGACGTGTGGGTTAGACACGAGGAATCTATAAAATCTACCACTACGGAGAATAAACGTGGCCCAAACCATGGGCTCTAATACCAATTGATGTAGAGGAAGGTAAGGTAGTGGGTGTACGACTAAAACACAAACATAATGTGAAGTGCGGGAGGATAACTCTATTTTCTCGACTCCAATATATACCACACATGTAATATTCGTCGCCACAATTGAAACAAAGCAATAAGAAATTAAATCACACATAAATATTTTAAGCAAGATAGTAACTCTTTAGGCAAGTGGGCTTACGCTTTCCTCCACATCGAGAATCAAACAAGAGCGCACGGTGAATAGTTCTTGCAAATCACAAATTAACCTAGACCAAGATTCCACAAATGTTATTGATCCAAAAGAGTAAAAATTCACAACGCTAAATATTAATATAGATAGCAAAGATACACACAACAATAATACACTTATAGAGTAAGGGGATGCTATCATGGGATGGAGCTCCAGTGACCCGAGGTGGTTAAACTGTTGTTCGAAAGTATGGAGGGGAGCTAGAGGATGGGGGGATGCAGGTTTGCAGGAGGAGAGGGTCATAGGTAGAGGAAGGGTTAAGAGCCGCGACTGGTGGGGAAAGAAGTGGGGTATGAATTTGATGGATATTGTGGTTTATGGTAGGTAGGGGAATTCGGCGAGTAGGTCTGCTAGTGGTGGGATGGGCTGCAAGAGAAGGGACTCAGAGAGGTGGAGCTGAAAAGGAGGCTATCGGTAGAGAGGATGGGGGCCAGGAAGAATCCTGGATCGGGCCGCTGGAAGGGCAGCGGCAGCTTGGGGTTTGCTACAGTGCGAGAACCGTGTGGGCGGGATACCAGAGGTGATTGACGTGCAATATGGGGGATAGGGTGCAACTATATGGGAGTATAGGGGATAATAGTGATTTACCCAGTAGTCATCACCTAAGGCCTCACAAAGTCGACGCTGTGAGATGGTCACGAAATCCGGGAAGAAATCTGCAATTCTTGGCAGTTGCCCTCATACTCTTAATTATAATAAAGTTACCTTAGGGCCCTCATACATCAACGGCTATGATTGGTTGTTAATGTAACGAGCACGATTACATTAAATAATGACTGAAAATAAAACCACAATATATGAAAACATAAGTAAACAAAAATTCAAATGCATCTGTGAAGTTGAGTTCGATCCAGTCAATTCTTCCTGCGTGAATACATGAATGTACACCCCACCTTGCGAAGAGTCACATGTGGTGGGTGATCCACGCATAGAAGTGTGTTTGAGGATGTGCTTGTGGGTGCATGTATGTGTATGTGTACAGCGTGGGAGGATTCAAGATGGGGACTCTAATTCCAAGTTGAAAAGGAGCCACCTTCACCTAATACAGAATTTAAAGTGCTGATTGAAGCAAAGGATGAATACTCCTGTATTACCTTTCACTGTTCTTGAGGTACAGAATACATTATCATATAGGTAGCACTGCTTTTTGTATGCAAGATGGCTATGATGGAATATAATCACTGCTTAGGGAAATGCATATGACCAAGCCAGTTAAACTTTAATGGGAGGAAAAATGCTCATGATTTTTTAATGTTGGAATGTTGCTTCCTCGTTAGTTAAGCCGATGCGGAGCAGAGACGATGACGTGTGGTGGAGGACGAGTTTTGAGCTCATTCGGAGCTGATTTGGCGACTTACCATATATGGTGTGCCGGATCGACGATCCGACTTTGTGGATGCGTTCGGATTCGCGTTGCGAATCGATTTCATATATAGCTTTGTATTTTTTGGGTTTTATTTCATGTAGTTTTGTCCCCGACAGCAACGTCAATCGTAGTTGTTGATTCTGAGTGCCCTAATTTCAGTTTATTATAAATAAGTTGTTAGTGTAGGGTTTTACTTAACAGCACATCAAATGTGCGCAGTGGAATAAAGTCAAGAAAACTCTAAAGAGAAACTTGGATTTTGCGATAAACATTGATCAAGAAGTTTGCATAACATAAAATAGGAGAATACCAGAGTGGGATTGAGTCGGCACTCAATCAAGATGCTCCAGAACAGTTCTTGGCCGGCGGGTGAGTTCACGCAAAATGGATTTGCGGCTCTACAGGAATCCACACAAACGGGAAGAACATTGGCACCTTATCAAACAAGATCCAGGATGGAGAATGGAAAGCCATCTGCGTCTCCACAGACTGCTAGGTCTGCACCAGGAAAGGCGGCGACGGCGGGTGCCGGAATAGGGGCTTACGGGAGCGACGGGATCGGCACTTCGGGAAACACTTTCTGTCAGTTTTGTGTTCGCCCTAACTCATACTCTCTGAAATCCTAAGCCAACAGATATATATATACCCTTGAAGGTGATATATATATATATATATATATATATATATATATATATATACACCCAGGAGTATAAAAAGGCTTGAACTGTCGTTATCCGCAGACCCAGAACTAATGGAATTAACTCGGCAAATCATTAACAAAGATGACTCAACGAATAGATGAGATGACTCAACGAATAGATGAGATGACTCGACGAATCGACGAGATGTCTCGACACACTCGACGAATCAGCTGATAACTCGACGAATCGACGAAAGGTCTAGACGCACTCGACGAATCAGCTGAAGACTTGACAAATTGACGAGAGGTCTCGACGCACTCGACGAATCAGTTGATGACTCGACGAATCAGTTGATGACTCGACGAATCGACGAGATGTCTCGACGAATCAGCTCATCTCTCGACGAATTCCAATAAGTCAAGTGTTTGGTCTTTCAATCATCACATATGAGTAAAACCAACACAACTCATTCCTCCAACTTCTCCAAACGCTCTTATGTGCGACCCTATAGGCTCATATCGCGTTGGCAGTGAGACTACCTGTTTGACCACTTCCAGATCATCATGGTAACACCAACAGTTAGGGCAGCCATCATCCTCATTGTTGAATGAGTGGAGAGCTTCTTCCTTCATTCTAGTGCACTCCTTCGTGGTGCCGACTCCGTGGAGCCCCCGTGGTGACAACTACTAGGGTAAGGTTTTGTATCTTTGTATTTTTCTCCTCCCTCCACCTTTCCATTTTGGGGTTGTCCAGCCAATGCAAACAGTCGTCGGCCTCCCGGTTATCTCCCTCCAGTCACCCGTCAGTCACCAGTCCAGACCCCTCCAGTTCCCCAGTCGCATACCAGCAGGAAGCCGCCCTACTACTACCCAGCCCTTGTCTCGCAACCTGGCGTCTACCCAGCCCCCGCCTCCTCTCTTCCTCCCTATCCCGCAGGCCGGAAACCTTCCCCCTTCCCAGATCTCCCGCCTGAGCCCTCCAGGATGTCATTCCTCACTACCAACTCGTCAAATCGGGTCATGTACTCGGCAACGGAGAGTGATCCTTGCCGCAACGAATAGAGTTGATCGAGAAGCTGCTCTTGATAGGACGCGGGGAGGTATTTATCCCTCAATCGCTGTTTCATTTCAGTCCAACGAGTGACAGGATAGTACCCATCTCTCTCCAACGATCTCTCCACGCTAATCTAGAACATCTTTGTCTGGCCTAGTAGCTTCATCTTGGCGAACCGAACTCGCCACTCATCGCTCATTTCGTACCAGTCAAAGAAGTGATCCATATCCAAGATCCAGTCGCTAAAAGCCTTCGGGTCCAGGTGACCATCGAAGGAAGGCGCGTCAATTCACAGGCGCCGAATGAGGTCGTCCTCAGCCGGGGTATTCTCTCGGCGAGGCGCCACATAATCATCATACATAATTGTAATTGTGTCGTGCAGGTGGGCCACGATCTCGTCGGGACGGTGGCAAATGCGGCTCGTAAGGCGGTTGGGGGTTACCCCTCGGGGCGGGATCGCGTTGATAATCATGCGTAGGCTCGGGAGTCAGTCTCCGTGGAGCGAGGTCCCGACGTTGTGGCTCCCTAATTCGTTGATCAGGCAGGGTGGGACGTCCGGTGGATCTTCCAGGGGCTCCTCATAATGTGGTGCTAGGGTTGGACCTCTATGGGCTCCTATCTGGTCGACTCTAGTGTTGACCCTAGCTATGTCGTTCTTAATGGTGGCGAATTGTTCGAGGACTAAGCGTTGAAACTCTGCATTCGTCATGTCCAAATTTGAACTGGCGGCTCGATCGTCGGTGACGTTCTGGACAGACATTGGGGTTCGAAACAACCTACCACTACGTAGCATGCAATGCGACTCAAACCTGGCTTTGATACCAATTGAAGCTGGGCGAATCTATAGGAGGCAGAAAATCTGCGACCTAACCCTACATGTTATGCAAAGCCTGACAGATTAAATCAAAATTCAGCAATAAATAATAAAATCACACGCAATTAATTCAAACAAGACAAGATAATTTATCAGGACAAAGCAAACTTAAATTATCCTTCGCGTGGAGGGTCAAAGCACGAGCGCGCGACGAATAATTCCTTCCTGCAGTTAGAGATTTATCAAAGAGCAAACAACATAAAAATTATAATCTCACGCAAGCACATAATATCCAAGCCATGATAATGTTTATAACCAAAAACCAACACAAAACACCATACGAATGTTAGGGCTGCTGTAAATAACATAAAGCTGAACGTTGGATGGCTCAAAGAAGAATTTTGGTGGTTGATGGACCGGATCGGGTAAGGGGAGGGTTGGCTGGGGATTACGAGGGTTGGATTGGGGCAAGGGATGGCTGGAACCAGGCTAAAATACCCAGATCCTGGCAGATTTGGTGTTGGGTAGCTGTTTTGAGGTGGATCCACGGGATGGAGATGATGGCGGCCAAGGGGAAAAGGCGGGTGGCTAAATCTGATTGGAAAGGTCCAGATCCTGACTGTTTTGGGAAGAAAACAGCCATGGGAGTTGTGAAGAGATGTCGGCAGGGCTGGATAGGGAGGGAGGGGCTATTATATGGGTTCTGGAGGAGATTTAGGGTCGGCAGCCTAATGGTGGAGGGGTGGAGACCTGCTGGACAGGGCTGGGAGGTTGCGGGTGGGGCTGGGCTGGGTAGTAGGAGGGTAGGGGGAGGAGAAAAATACAAAGATACAAAACCTTACCCAAGTAGTCGTCACCAAGGGGGCTTCAGGGAGTCGGCACAGCGGAGGAGGTCACCGGAATGAAGAAAGAAACTCTCCACTCATTCAGCAATGAGGATGACGGCTGCCCTAACAACGAATTTATAATAAACTGAAATTATGGCAACCGGAATCACCGGCTATGATTGGTCATTGGTTTTGGGGCCAAAACTACATGAAATAAAACCCAAAAAATACAAAGCTATATATGAAATAGATTCGCAACGCGAATCCGAATCCACGGAGTCGGATCGTCGATCTAAGCACGCCATATATGGTAAGTCGTCAAATCAGCCCCGAATGGGCTCAAAACTCATCATCCACTGCACGTCATTGTCTCTGCTCCGCATCACTTTGCTTAATACATCAAACTAGAACTAAGAGGAAAGGGAGGATATAGGGTAAGATGGATTAATGCATAGCTGCAGATGATGAAATTGATCTTTAATCTAAATTGTATTTTGGTCCAAAGCTACTGTTTAACTAAACAAGTAGGGATAAAATTGGTGTGGTTTGAGCCCAAACCACAACCACACCACATCTAAACTGTGTTGTGTGTTTTGGCATTGGTGTGGTTTGTTTGGACTCTGTGTTCATGGCGCGGTTTCGCTTTTTGCGCGGTGACCAAAACTTATCAAGGAGTACATGAATTTTTCATGTGAATATTATCCTCTATTAATTACCTAGCAACCTCTCCTCATACTAAAGTATGCAAGAGAACTGAATTTTGTTCAATGGTGCACCCTCTCCAGCACCTCCATGCAAATTAAATCCAATGTTATTCAAGGAAACATTAAATAGAGGAATCAACAAAAGAAGGCAGTGAAAATACTTCAAAACAGTTTCCATTGTAAGGGGGGCAAACATTTCTAAACAGTTGAAAATACAGAGTGTCAGGAACAAAAATTATAAGATAAACAACTCGCAAAATCATCCATCTCATGTTAAATAGTCAATTACAACTCTGCATCTACCTATTCAAGATGATCTTTGACTCTCCCATATTTCCTTTTCCAATTCTAAAATTAAAAATATATACATTATCAAGCAATTTAATAATTTATAATGTAATATGCTATATCTACCCTTCGAAAACGGCATAACGCCTCAAAGCACTAGTACCATTTCTCCTAGGATCAGTGTAAGACTCGAACGTATCCTTTTGTATAAAAATAACAAACTATGTGAATATCCCCGATGATGAAAGAACCTTTTGGTGCTGACGTGACGTCGCACTTTAATTTAATGGACGAGTTTTCTATTGATATTATATTTTGTGACAGCCGCTTTGGACCGGCTGGACCGGTACGGTGACCGATTACCCGGGTTTAGGTGGTGGATCCTACCGTACATTATAATCTCGTGCTTCTTTATTCCTCGGCATTCCGACGGAAGAACGACCGAGCCGCACCTGCGCCGCTAGCCGTAGCCGCCTCAAATCTTCTCCGTTTCGTGTGATTTCTCTTGCGTTGGATCGGTAATCTCTCTCTCTAATCCTTTTTCGTCTTGTATGAAGTTTGTGTATGAATTGATGATGGAGGAAACCCTAGGGTTTGGGGTTTTGGAATTGATTCATTCGTGTTGCAAATCAGAAATTTCTTTATGATTTTCCAAACTCTAACCCTTGCTTTGAACTCATTTTGGGAGTGAAGAATTTAGGATTTCCTTAAGGGTTTTATCTTGACCCCTTACAACCTTTTGGTTGTCGGCTATAATGTGAAGATGCATGGGGGGGGGGGGCTGTTTTTGTACTTTTGGGCTGTTGGGTATGACTTGTCCGACTGTTTTTGTGGGGATTGAAACCTGAAATTGAGCTGCAATTCGCAGCCCTTAATGTTGCCTTTGTGACAACTTTTGTGGCTGTGCATTGGAGCAACTTGGATAGCTATATGTCGAATGGTGTGCCCTCTTTTTGACCCCCCATGTTAGCCCTTCCCTAGACAACTCCTAGAGGTCGTAGTTGTGACCGTCGTAGGAGCTCGCTCACAACTATTTATGGCGCAACCCAAATGTAAATGATATTTTGATACTGCAGAGTATGGCGTCCGGCGATAGACGTTACGTGAACCCTTCGAACGACAAGGGCAAAGGAAAACTTGGGGTGAGTTATTACTGTTTTGTTTTATTCTTTTGTGCACCTTTCAAATAATTGATAGCACGGGATATATGAATCGCTGGAAACGCTAACGTGGCTTAGCGAGCGATAGAATTCTGAGGGGAACCAAATCCAATTAAATCCTATTTCATTGAACGAATTGAAATGATTGAATTGTATTAGAAAAGCCCATGTAAATGGCCCATTAATGGGCCCTCTTTATTTCTTTCTCTCATCCTTCTTTAGCCCCACATCTTGTATAAGATTTATTCTTCTCTCCTCTTTCCTATATATTTGTATTCTCTCCCTGTATTTATTTACCTGAGCAATGCATACAAGCTTTGTGCTTTTACAACATGGTATCAGAGGGAGGTTCGAATTGAGCGGACTGTCTTTCTCAACCCGCCCGGACTGTTTCTGTCCGCTACCCGCTCGGCCTCCTACGGCCTGTCGGTCTGTCCGCTCCGCTCCTCTTCTCCCCGGAACTCCTCTTCCCGTGGTTCCACCCCTCCCCTCCGTCTTTTATAGCCTTCCCTCTCTCTCCTTCTCCGTGGGTCCACCCTCCCTCTCTCTCCTCCAGACCGCTCTATCTCTCGCGGCTTGTTCTCCCGCGCTGCGGCTTGCCCCTCTCGTTGCTTGCTCGTGCTCGCAGCGGACTCCCTCGCTTGCTGCGGCTTTCTCCGGTTCGTTGCGGCGTGCCCCTCCTGCTCTCGCTCGCTTCTTCCTGCTCTCTTCTGCTCGCTACCGGCCCGGCCTCCTGCGGCCTGCCTCCTCTGCGGGTTCTTGTTGGTCGCTGCGGTCTCTACTCTATCCGCTCGCGTCTCTCTCCTCGCAGGTTTCTTCTCCTCCGTTCTCTGGTCCGCCTGACCGTGCAGGTTGTTCCTCTCTCACCTGCATCTTGGTCGCGGTATCCTCCGGCTTTTCCCCTCTCTATCCGCGCGGCCTGTGTCTACCCGCTGCGGACTTCTCTGAGCGCGGTCTGTCTCTGTTCGCGAGGACTGTCTCTGCCCGCTGCGGCCTGTCTCCCTCCGCACGGCCTCTCTCTGACCGTTGCGGCCTGTCTCTGCTCTCCTTGACCGGCTCCAGTGTGTCGCGGTCTGTTCATGTCCCCCGCGACATCCTCCAGCTCGCCGCGGCCTCCTCCAGCCCGCTCCTTGTCGCGCGTGTTTGTACTCGTTGCGGCCTGTCTTCTGCTGTGCATCAGTCCGCTGGTTCTGCCCGCCTCCTCTCCTCCAGGTCGTCATGTCCTCTCTAGTGACTCCACCACCGCTCAACCCCCGCCGGCCCCCGTGGCTCCTCCTCCCGAACTCCGCGATGAGCTTCGGATTACTACTATTTCCCTCTCCGGCAAGTCGAATTTCATCCCCTGTGTTCACTCCGTCCGGCGGGTCTTGCAAGCCAAGGGCCTTGCTCGTCACCATACCCAGGGACCTTCAACTCCTCCTACTGATGACTGGCTACGGAATGACGGTCGCGTCCAGACCTGGATCCTGAACTCGGTGGAGGGTGAGTCGTACCAGATGATTATGTATTATGAGACCGCCAAAGCAATGTGGGATGAACTTCATTCCTTGTACTCGGGCAAGGACAGTCTTCAGCACCTGTTTGACATCATCACAGCTCTTCAAGCTCTGGATCTCGGCACCGCTATGGACATGACCTCCTTTGTGGCCCGGGCTAAAACTCTCACGGAGGCCTGGATTCAGCACCAGCCCCCTACTACTGATCTCGCTATTCAACGAGCCCAGAAGGAGGCGGTCTGTATTGCTATGATTATGGCTCGAGTCCGTCATTCGGGTACACTCCTAAGCCGACTGCATAGGTGAGTGTACTCCCGCACCCAAAAGGGTTATGTCTATTATTCCCCAGCCACCCGGAAAGTCTCTGTCTCTGCTGATGTTACTTTCCGGGAGGATCAACCCTTCTTCCCTCCTTTACCACCACTTCTACCACCACCCACTCTACCGCCCTCCATCCCACGGCCGGTGATCCCTGTCTACTCGCCTCCCACCCTACCTCCGCCCCCTCCCACTATTGACCCTCCTAGGTCGCCCGTCATTCGGGTCTACACTCGCCGCCCTCCTCCTCCCGTTGCCCCTATGCAGTCGGCTTCGACCTCGGGTTCTCCGTGTTCTGCTGCTCTGGTGCCAGCTTCTACAGCTCATCCACTGGCTAACTATGTTTCTCTACATCGCCTCTCTCCACCGCTTCAGACCTTGGCTACTTCACTATCCTCGGTCTCTATTCCTACCTCTGTACAGGATGCTCTTCAACATCCTGGGTGGCGCGCTGCCATGAACGACGAGATGGTTGCTCTTTGGGCCAACCAGACTTGGACCCTGGTGCCACTTCCTCCCGGCCAGAAACCCGTTGGGTGCAAATGGGTGTTTGTCATCAAACATGCGCCCGATGGGGCCATTGACAGACTCAAGGCTCGTCTAGTTGCTCGTGGCTTCACCCAGCAACAGGGTCTCGACTACGATGAGACTTTCTCTCCGGTCGCTAAGCTCAACACAGTCCGCATTCTCATCTCCATAGTTGTTCATCGCCAATGACCCTTATTTCAACTAGACGTCAAGAATGTTTTTCTGAATGGCGACCTTCAGGAAACGGTTTACATGCAACAACCTCCCGGGTTTGAGACCACGGGGGACCCTCGGGTATGTCACCTTCTCAAATCGCTATATGGTCTCAAACAATCACCTCGGACATGGTTCGACAAGTTCAGCAAAGCTCTCCGGACAATTGGCTTCACTCGAAGCTCGGCTGACTTCTCGTTGTTTACTCGGCACCGGGCAACGGGTACGGTCCTCCTATTGGTATATGTCGACGACATCATTATTACTGGAAACGACTTGGACAGCATACAGGCCGTTAAGCAACAACTAAGCTCTGTCTTCCAAACTAAGGATCTGGGACCCCTTCGGTACTTCCTAGGTCTGGAAGTGGCAAGAAGGCCAGATGGTCTGGTTCTCTCTCAGCGCAAATATTGTCTGGATCTTCTTCATGATGCAGGCTACTCTGGTTGCAAACCGGTAAATACTCTCATGGATGCTAATCACAAACTGTGTGCTCAGGGCTCAGATTCTGATTCTCTTCTACAAAATCCAGAGTATTACCGTCGTCTAGTTGGGAAACTTATCTACCTAACAGTAACAAGACCTGATATATCCTTCGATGTGGTACTTGTTAATCACTATATGCATTCTCCTCGAAGTTCTCATCTTCAAGCTGTGGAACGCATTCTCAAATATCCCAAGACAGCCCCTGGTCAAGGCCTTGTGCACAAAATCTCATCTTCCATTCCTACACTAGTGGCATACTCTGATGCCGACTACGCTGGCTCCCTCGATGATCGACGATCTACTAGCGGATTCTGCACATATTTTGGAGGACACCTGATTACTTGGCGGAGCAAGAAACAAGCAGTGGTTGCTCGATCCTCAGCAGAAGCAGAATATCGGGCAATGGCGGTTGTGGTCTCGGAACTCACATGGATTGAGAGTCTCCTTACCGACCTGGGTGTTCGACTATCTTCACCAGCTCTCCTCCTATGTGATAGTCAAGCTGTTATACATATTGCTAAGAACCCGGTCTTTCACGAAAGAACGAAGCATATTGAGTAAGATTGTCATTTCATCCGAGAGAAAGTCCACATGAAGAAGGTCGAGCTCAAGCATGTTCTGGGTACTGAACAGGTTGCAGATATCCTCACCAAAGCTCTACCAAGTACCCTCTTCTACCAGTGCCTATCCAAGCTTGGCGCCTACGACTTGTACGCTCCAGCTTGCGGGGGAGTATTAGAAAAGCTCATGTAAAGGTCCCATTAATGGGCCCTCTTTATTTCTTTCTCTCATCCTTCTTTAGTCCCACATCTTGTATAGGATTTATTCTTCTCTCCTCTTTCCTATATATTTGTATTCTCTCCTTGTATTTATTTACCTGAGCAATACATACAAGCTTTGAGCTTTTACAACAAATTGAATGAAAATGGAAAACGCGTCGACGCAATGAAATACTAAGGATCGGCCTAGTAGGGGGGACATATTTCAGACTCCTACACCTCGTGAGTGGGGTAGAACTCTCACACCTCGTAGGGGTGGTCGAACTCCTACAGATTATGATATGAATCCGAGTAAAAGGCGTTGAAGCCTGTGCGCGTAGAAGCGCCCTAAAGCGGATAATAATCGGAAGGGTCGACGGACCCGGATAATTGAACTATTCAAATGACCCTAAGTATTTCGAGAAACGAATTATGAATAAGAAAAGTTTGCAAAGAACAGTAGAACTAAAATATGAATTGATATCAGAGATAGAGATGTTGATTTTACCTGTTCTGATTATATAAATTTCATTGATGCTGACTTTCTTGTCTGCTTGCAGTGCAAAGTTACAGGTAAACATAAGAATTCACTTAGTTTTATAACTAATTGGTTCCTCATTTGTAGGAACCGAGCATCAGCGTACCAGACCCCGCTAGACGAGCCGAGGCGGAGGCAGAGCGAGGACCAGTTGCAGACGTGGCTCGTCCACGGGTTAGCAGGAGTTTACTTTTCTTTCTTTTGTTAGATAGTGGTGATGTAATATATGTAGACACTTTTGTATCTGGCATGTAGACAATGAAATTATGTATTCTGAATAATTCCGGTACACTTCTTTTATTATACTGCTGCGTATAAGTGTGTGAAAAACCCACTCAGAAATAACGATTTAAATTGTGACGGAGTTTGAGGCCGTTACAATCAGATTCATGTACTTTTGAACAATGTTTATATTTATCTTTCTCTCTTCCTTCATAATCTTTAATTTTATCGAATCATTCACATATTGCAGATTTAACGTTACCACCTTTATGCTCTTCTACTGATGATTGTTTTTGAAGAACCACACAAATCCTCATTTTTCTCTCCCGTATTAACATTTTTTGTGTCAATTTTCTCTATCACTTTGACAACAACACATTTTTTCCCTTTGGACCCTTTGTCACGCTTTGAAGTAACCATCCTGTTACTTTGGGAAAAAATCAAACAATTTGATCCTGAATTTGATGCATCATGCTTAAATGAAAATAATACTTGCAAGGTTGCGTGCAAAAAGACAGAAAGGCGGATGAAGTCCGGTGTGATTTCTTTCTCTCAAACTTGCAGAAGAAGAGACAGGAAGAGTTGGTATTGCTAAATCATGGATTGCAAAAGACACGTCATAGATATCCATTAATCTTTGTTTAAAGGATCATCAAGAAACATCAGCAATACTTGATCAATAAGCAAAGAAGGGAGCCGCAATACTCGATCACGAACCCTAAACGGGAGTTAGGCCGTAGGAAAAATGAGAAGCAGAGAAATAATACCGCAATCATGTGAATAGAGAAAAAATATTGCAATACTTGATCAAGAACCCGCGAACCCTAAACGGGAGGTAGGCCGTAGTAGCTGCTCGTCGGCGTCGCCGCTAAGGAAGTGAAGAGGCGCTCCGCGCTCGCATGCCGTCGACCGTCGAGCTAGCGCAGAAAGGCGTGCATCATGAGAAGCAGAGAAGGGAGACGCGTGGTTCGTGGCCGTGAGAAAAAATCGGGAGCCGGAAGGAATGAAAATAAGGAAGCCGAAAGGAATGAAAATAGGAAATACCTGGGTTCGATACTTCGATTTCAGTCACCGTCTCACCGACAAGGGGGAACAGGTTCAGGCAATATTCAATTAGATATATTACATAATTATAAGATATATTATAAGATATATTAATTAAATTAGAAGATATATTATAGGATATAAATATATATATATATATTATACTTATAATCTTTGCAGTGTGGTGCGATTTATTCGGTTTTGTCAAGGCAAAAACCGAACCATACAGCAAACCATGCAGTTTTCAAATAACCAAAACCGCACCACAACCAAACTGTTCGGTGTAGTTCGAAAATGGTGCGGTGCGGTGTTGTGGTTTTGGTTTTTTAACATTCAGGCCTATGAACAAGCAAAATAGAAATGATATCAATCAATCATCCAAAGCATGTATGTTAATGTGTGTGCATGTTTTTGTGTGAGTTGTGTATGTGTATACCTACATGTAAGTGCATATGCCATCAAAAATACTCATGCTTCTTTTTATGTTGGAATACTGCTTCCAAATTAATTAAGCCAATGCACTTTAGTTAATACATCAAATTGGAACTAAGAGGCTAGGGTGTATGGATGGTAAGATGAATTGATGCATAAGCTGCAGATGATGAAATTGATCTTAAATATAAATTGTAGTTTGGTTCCAAAGTTAATGTTTAACTGAACAAGAAAAAGTAGAAAAACTAATGATGGCAATCAAGAAACCTAAGCATCTACTTTAATGTGCGTGCATGTTTGTGTGAGTTGCCTATGCGTATAAGTGCATCTGGATGTATGAGCGTGCATGTGGGTATGTTTGTGCCCATGAATCTATTTGAATGTTCATGTGCATCTACATGCCCATATGTTTTTTTAGACCAAGAGGCACACAAGAGGAGGAAAGATGCCTGAGCTATTAATTGCAAAAAGAAAATGAACTTTTATGAACATTTTGATTTGGTTTTTAAATTAATGTATTTGCCAATGAAACTTAGTCCACTAATCGAACACAAAAGACATCCATCAAGGACTTACATCCTACCACTCCAATGTTCAAAAATCTCTGCCAAAAGATAGCCGAACACAAAAGTATGTGGTTTTTGAACTTTCTGACAAATATTTTTATGCAATTCTAAGTTGTCTGGCATTCTCATTTTTAATACAATAAAAGTTAAATTGTAAACATTTTGAAGATGTGTTGCACTTTTATCGCAACACATTTTTCTCTCTTTTCTCTTTTTTTGTATTAGTCCTACATTTTGGATTGAGATTTCTCTCCTTCCTCTTTTCCTATATAAATGTATTCATACTTGTAATTATTAATTCAAGAAGGATATACAAGGTTTGAGGCCACTCTTATGGTATCAGAGGCACCGGTCTTCTCCTTGGGTCTCCCGGTTTTTTTCCGCGGTCTCTGGTTTTTTAACCGCCCCGAGCTCCCCTCTCTGCGGTCTCCGCGGACTCCGTTTTTTTAACCGCCCCGAGCTCCTCTCTGGCGGTCTCCTGTCCTACTCGCGGACTGTCCGCGGTCTCTCTCTCCCTACCCGCATCTCGCTACGTGGCTCCACCCTCACCTCATCCTCTCCTTTTATAGCATTCCCCTCTCGCCATCGTGGGCCCCGGCTTTCCTCAGCTCGTTGCGCTTTGTGCGGCCTGCTTTCCTTAACCGCGGCTTGCTAGTCGTCCGGTTTGTTTCCTTTCTCGCCCGGTTTGTTTCCTTAACCAGGGCTTGCTAGTCGCGCGGTCTGCATTTGTGATCGTCGCGGCCTCTTTCCTCTCTTCGGGCTCCGCATCTTTGGTCGCGACCTCTCTTGTCGCTGGTGTGCCTCACCGTGACCGTGCGGTTTCCTTCTTCTCTCTGCTGCCGGCTTCGTCTTCTATCTAGCCGAGTGGCTCCCCCCCCCCCCTTTAGCCGCATCCTGGTCGCGACATTTCTTGGTCGCTGGTGTGTCTGCCGAGACCGTGCGTCTTCTTTCTCTACTTAGCCGCCCGGGCTTCTTTTGCTAGCCTCCCGACCGGCCTCACTCTCTTCTCGGCCTCTGCTTAGCCACCCGGCCTCCTTCTCTAACCGTCTGGCCTTCTCTTCTCTAGTCGCTCGGCCTCCTCTACTTAGCCGCCCGGCCTCCTTCTCTAACCGTCTGGCCTTCTCTGCTTAGCCGTCCGGCCTCCTTCTCTAGCCGCCCGATCTCTCTCTCTGCTTACCGCCCGGCTTCCTTCTCTAGCCGCCCGGCCTCTCTCTCTGCTTAGCCGCCCGACTTCCTTCTCTAGCCGCCCGGCCAGTCTCTTTGCCTACCGCCCGGCATCCTTTGCTAGCCGCCCGGTCTCTTTTTGCTAGTTGCATGGCTTCCGAAAATTTCGCTGCTACCACTCCTCCTGCTCGCGCGCCTGCTGCGGCTCCCGAACTTCGTGATGAGCTACGGATTACTACCATTTTTCTTACCGGGAAACGGAATTTCATTGAATGGGTTCACTCTGTTCGTCGTGTTCTGTAGACGAAGGGACTTCTTCACCACTTAACCCGAGCTACCCCTGATGCTCCCTCTGATGACTGGCTTCGCGATGATGGTCGGATCCAGTCCTGACTCCTCAACTCTATGGACACCGAGCCTTACAGGATGACCATGTACCATGACACGGCCAAGACCATGTGGGAGGAGCTCCACTCCTTTTACTTTGGGCACAACAGTCTTCAGCACTTATATGATATTCTCTCCAACATTCAGAACCTTGCACCTGGTGCTCCAGGCGATATGATCTCTTTCGTTGCCCAGGCCAAGACCCTGGCCGAGGCTTGGATTCAACATCAGCCTCCAACTACTGATCTAACAACTCAACGGGCCCAGAAAGAGGTTGTCACCATCGTGACGATAATGTCCTGTGTTCCTCCCCACCTGCATAGTGTTTGGGCCCAGATCCTCTCTTCCACGACGACTCCTTCGTTGTCTGATGTCTGCTCAATGCTGCTTAAGGTTACGCCTCCTACTGAGGCTCCTCCCGGATTTGCATCGGCTCTTCTTCAACAGCCTCTCCTTTTGACCCCTCCTCCTGCTTGTGGATCTTCCACCCGAGGAGGCCGACCTCCGTCTCGCGGACGAGAACGTGGTGGTCGTTCTTCTATGAAATGCACATATTGTGGCTGGGATGGTCATCTCGAGGCTACCTGTTACCACAAGCATGGTTTACCTCCCCACCTTGCTGCTACTTCCTTTGTTGCTCCTGCTCCCACTGGGGATTCTGCCCAGGATCCGGCGTCCACTACCCGCCAACATATAGATGAGCTCCGCACCCAACTCCAACAGCTACAGAGTGTCCTTGGCCGCTCCGGCTCGGTTGCGTCTTTCTCTGGGGAAGGTATAACATGCCACTCTCATAGCCCCCGTTGGATCGTCAATTCCGGCGCTACTCACCATATTACCTCCCAGAAGCCTCCCCAGTATCTCCAGACGGCTCACCCTTCGTATATCACTGTGGCCAATGGTGACACCCTACCAATCTCTGGCGTCGCTGCACTCCAGCTTATCCCGACCCTTTCTCTTTCCTCGGTTTTTCACGTTCTGGGGTCTCCTTTCAATTTGTTTTTTGTTAGTCGTCTGACGCACGAACTTGATTGTTGTATAACTTTTTCTCCTTCTTCTTTTCTTATGCAGGATCGTCGCACCCGTAGTATCATTGGTAAGGGGCAGCTGTTGAATGGGCTCTACATCTTGGATATCTCACCCACTCTTCTCTCCGCCGTCTCCACTATCAATTGGCATCGCCGTCTTGGGCATGCTCCCCTTCCGATTCTCAAGCGAGTTCTTCCTGATGTTCCTTTACGGGAGTTCTCTTGTGAATCGTGTATCAACGGCAAACAACATCGTTCTTCCTTCCCCATTGCATGTACCAGGAGTAGTACTCATTTATCTTTAATTCATTCTGATGTATGGGGTCCTATAAAGTCCCCAGTATCTTTGGATTTCGCTATTTTGTCACCTTTTTGATAATTACACGCGTATTACATGCCTATATTTACTACATGATCGTACTGAACTTACCTCTGTGTTTCGTGCTTTTTTAACTGAGATGCGTACGCAGTTTGCCACCCCCCTCAAAGTCATCTGCACTGATAATGCTCGCGAGTATACAGGTCGCACCTTCTCCAATCTCTGCACCGAATTTGGCGTCATCCATCAAACTTCGTGTGCGTATACCCCTCAGCAAAACGGGGTGGCCGAACGGAAAAATCGTCATCTTCTCGATGTTGCTCGGTCTCTCATGTTTCAAATGCAGGTTCCGATCGAATATTGAAATTTTGCCGTCTCCACAGCCTGTTATCTCAACAATCGCTTACCCTCATCTGTTCTTGACTTTACCTCACCTATCCAACTTCTCTATCCTTCCACCAATCTCACCTCTCTCACCCTGCGGGTTTTCAGGTGTGTTTGTTATGTTCATCTTCTTGGCCCCCCTTCCGACAAACTTGCTCCTCGGGCGGCCAAATATATGTTTGTTGCCTTGTTGGCTACTCCCGTACTCAAAAGGAGTATGTTTCCTACTCTCCTTCTGATGGCAAGCCGGTCGTCTCGGCGGATGTCACGTTCTGCGAAGACCAGCCCTTCCACTTACCTTCCCCCACCTCGTCTTCCTCTCCTCCTCTTCTCCGGCCTGTCGTACCTATCATGTCCTCTTCTCTGCCATCTCCATCCTCCTCTCTCGCTGCCCCCCTCGGGTTCCTCCGCCCCTTCTCCGTGTCTACACTCGTCGTCGCTCCAAGGATGGTTCCCTGCACCAGCTCCCTGCTCCCAGCGACACCTCGGCAACGGCAGATCCAGCTCCCGCCTCTACAGCTCATCCCTTGGCCAACTACGTTTCTCTCCATCGGCTGACTCCACCTCTCTACGCAGTTGTCACCTCTCTTTCCTCTATTTCTATTCCTAACACTGTGCAGGAGGCGCTTCAACACCCAGGGTGGCGGGCGGTCATGGACGATGAAATGCGGGCTCTCTGGGCTAACCGAACTTGGGATCTGGTTCATCTTCCTGCAAATCAACACTGTGTTAGCTGCAAGTGGGTCTTTGTTGTTAAACATATGGCGGATGGCACCATTGAGCATCTCAAGGCCCGCCTCGTGGCTCGGGGTTTTACTCAGCAACATGCCCTTGATTATGAGGAAACCTTCTCTCTGGTGACCAAATTGAACACGGTCTGCGTTCTTCTCTCTTTGACTGTTCATCGACATTGGCCTCTTTATCAGCTGGATGTTAAGAACGTCTTCCTCAACGGCAATCTGCAGGAGACTGTTTATATGCACCAACCTCCCGGGTTTGAGAGCACGAGGAGTCTCGGGACTGTCAACTTCGAAAATCTATTTATGGTCTCAAACAGTCCCCGCGCACTTGGTTTTAAAAATTCAGCAAAATTGTTTGTGATATTGGCTTCATTCAGAGCTCGGCTGACTTTTCTCTCTTCACCCGACACCGGGCAACCAGAACTGTGATCCTACTTGTCTATGTTAACGATATCCTCATTACTGGTGACGATACTACAGGGATACAACATATCAAGCAACAGTTAAACTCCGTCTTTCAGACCAAAGATCTTGGCAACCTTCGGTATTTTCTTGGGCTTGAGGTTGCTCGACGCCCTGATGGTCTTGTGTTATCCCAAAGGAAGTATTGTATGGACCTCCTTCATGATGTCGGCTATTCTGGATACAAACCTGCGGATACTCCTATGGACACCAATCACAAGCTCTCGGCCCACAGCTCTGACTCTGACATGCTGCTTACAAATCCGGAATACTATAGACGCTTGGTTGGGAAGCTGATCTATCTTACGGTTACTCGATCAGACATTTCTTTTATCGTGGGAGTCGTGAGTCGTTTTATGCATGCTCTTCAGATATCTCATCTTCAAACTGTCGAGCGCATTCTTCGATATCTCAAGATCGCTCCAGGATAAGGGCTTGTGTACAAGCAATCCACATCTCTATCTCTTGTCGCGTACTCTGACGCTGACCATGTCGGATCCATTGATGATAGGCGTTCCACAACTGGTTTTTGTACCTACTTCGGTGGACATTTCATAACTTGGCGTAGCAAGAAACAAACTGCGGTTGCTCGCACTTCTGCTGAAGTCGAGTACCGGGCTATGGTTGTTGTTTCAGAGCTAACCTGGCTTGAGAGCCTTCTGGGAGACTTAAGTGTTCGTCTCTCATCACCGGCGACCCTATTTTGTGAGAGTCAAGCAGCAATACATATTGTCAAGAATCCGGCCTTTCACGAACGCACAAAGCATATTGAAGTTGACTGTCACTTTATCCAGGAAAAGGTACAGTCAAAGAAAATAGATTTGGAGCATGTTCCTGCTACAAACCAAGTTGCTGACATTCTGACTAAACCTCTCTCCCGGTCGCTATACTACCAGTTTTTATCCAAGTTTAGTGCCTACGACTTGTACGCTTCAGCTTGCGGGGAGTGTTAGAAAAGCCTAATTAAGGGCCCATCTAGGGGCCCATTTTTCTCACTTTTCTCTTTTTTTGTATTAGTCCCACATCTTGGATTGGGATTTCTCTCCTTCCTCTTTTTCTATATAAATGTATTCATACTTGTAATTATTAATTCAAGAAGGATATACAAGGTTTGAGACCACTCTTTACACATACAAATATCTGCAGATCACAAAGCAAACCATATGAAAAATGCAGTTGATAACAAAGATATGCTGAAGTGACGCGCACACCAAATATGAATGAAAATTTCAGTACTTCTTAACATTTTAATAGATGGTAGTGGTCCATGTCTCAGCCTCAAGTATTATTATCACTAAAAAAGTGTTTGGCTAGAAACATAGAACCTTGAAAAGTTCAACTGGGGTAAACCAAGCCACATCATGCTCCCTGTAGATTTTATCCAGATATTGCATGTAAGCATCTCGGCCTGAGGTGAAAAAAGGGTAACAAAGAAGTTTAAATAATAAAACCACCAGTAAAAACTCAAGAACACCGGCCTAACTTAATTTGAAGTATTGGGAATAAAATATGAAGATATTGAAAATTCCATGAATAGTTTGCAAAATATCTACTGGTAACACTACAAGACTTATTCCTAACCATATTGCATCAGCCCTAACAAAAATAATCACTAGAAAACTATAGAGCTTATGACGTGTAATATTGCACATGCTATAGACGGGAAATAATTTTAGGAAAGACTTCTTGAAGCAGTACAGGTCTAGCAACGTAAAGGTAGACTCTACGGATAAATAAATGAAAGATAAATTTATCCTAAGGACATCTTGCAATAAATGAGAATTATACAGACTATAACATGATAATTATTATTAGCAAAAATGTATATTAAGGAAACAAGTAATGTATTACATATAAAAAAGTGTGAGAAAACAAATACTTGAATGAACAAAACTCAACAAGTCGCAGGATAATATTGACACCAAAATTACCGTCTAATATTACCCAAAAACAGTGAATCAACACACAATTCAATACAAAGAAATTACAATCAAGCAATACTCACAATGACTGGGAGATAAAAGGCTCGGTCGATGTCCGACGAGATGCCGGCAGGCGGAGAGACAATGGTGGGCTGATTGTGGACTTCCGGAGGTGATTTTGAGGGCTTGATGAGGCTTTCCGAGTGCTGCAATGTGGTCTCAGCGGGGCTAAAAATTAATAATGGGGGTTGGAAGGAAGGGGTGTTGGACAGAGTTTGAAAGTGATTTGGAGCTGTTTTAGGGATTATATGGGCTGGTGTCGGTGCTGGGAGGAGACTGGAAACCGTATAGACTGACTGGAATTGCCCGGCATGGGTTGGAAAGAAGCTGGAAAGGAGAGATGAGATTCTGATAGCTGAAATGAAATTCCAGAATACAGAAATTAGTTTTATGGTCTATCCAGACCAGGGATTTGGGAGACAGGAGAGGGAAGAGTGCTGAAATGAAACCCTAGAAGTAAGAAATTGGTTTTGGGTTGTTTCCGGATGAGAAACGGGGGCTAGACAATATTCCGAAGCAGGAATTTGGGGTTGGACCTAGTAATAGGTAGTTACTAGGTGGAGGAGGGGTGGTTTGTGGTATGAGGAGGTATCCCCATCATTGCATGCTCCAAGTGACTTCCATTGCGAGTCTTGCTATGGTCCCACTTCTTGCCATGTTGATTTACGGCCTCCCTGCCGCGCTCATCAACAATGCTTTAACTATTCACCTCACTCATCATTTCTCCACCATACGAACCTATCTCTGAAACCGTCACAAACAAATCTTCTTGACAAAGTCACGCATGGCCTTAGCTTATTGTCACCCCTCGCTGCTAATTAAGTCAGCATCACACAAAGAGAACTTGTGAATGAGAAAGATAGCAAAAAAGCAAGAGAACTTGAAATCTCTATTCCAACTTCAATGGATACAAATGAAGGAGATTTCCCATTATATAGGCCTCATGGAGGTTTTCCACCAAAGAATAGAATAATCTTTTGGGGGGAGAAGAATAGAATAATGTAGAGCTATGTAGCACGGGGACGGAAACGGGATACGGGATACGATACGAAACGGATACGGGAAACATGATTTTTAAAAAAATTATGATACGGGAAACGTTTTTAAATTTTTTAATTATTTTAATATAAGTATTAATTAGTATAAAAATAAGACAACTAACAAACTATTTGTACATATCTTGAATTGTAACGAAAAAAAATTAATAAAACCATATTATATATCATTGGCATTTCATGTAATGTTATAAATAACATTCAAGGAAACAGGTACCATAAATAACAATTTATCATGTGTTCGCATCAATACATCATTACATCAATTGAGAGCATTGTTTTGTTACATTCACATGCAAAATATAAAGTATACAAATTAAACATTATCTCCAATAGTATCAACTTTATCATCTTCTTCAATAATCGAGAGCTCCAACCTTGGTTCGTCAACCGATAAATTAGCTATCTCAAGTATACCAACATCTTTGAATGACTCAAAGTCACCGCTCGCAATATCCCACAATGTAGACTCTCCTTCATTGTATTTTTGATCACTTCAAGAAAGAAGACGAAGATTATTATGGATATTTATTAAATCCTTTGCACGTTGCGGTGTCATTCTATTCCTTTTCATTGAATGGATAAAGGAGTAAGTACTCCAATTTCTCTCGGCGCATGAAGAAGATGATGGTTGTACTAAAAACTTCAATGCAATGGTTTGAAGCGAAGGGGCCGGCGAGCCATGATTGAAAGGCAACCCCGCCGAATAAAATGCCCTGGCAATTAAAGCATCTAAATGAGCTCTATCCTCATTATTGAATGCACTATAAATTGGATTTTTTTTTCTCTACCGCTTGGATCATCATTTCTTCTCCGCTTATCAGCAACACTCTCAACACTTCCAACTACACTTGAAGTACTTGGAGCTACCAGTATAAATTTTGGAAGTCTTCACTTAATAAGCTCTTGAGCATCTTTATCTTCCTTCAACATGTTCTTGTATGTGGAAGTCGGAAACTTGTTACATGCTCAAATTTCGCTACTCTTGATCCTCAATAAATGACCCTTCACACGAGTGTATGAGCTTTTGTAAGGCTTATCACAAAAATTACATGTTCAACTTATACTTCCACCTCCTTCAGTTAACTTGTTCCCTCTTGTCACATATTTCCAAAAAGGCTTTTCGTCATTTTCAATAACGCCGCTACTTGAATCCATGTTATGAAAGATAAGATCTAATTTAAACAACAATTAAATTCATAACAAACAATGTTAACAAACTCATAATAAAATTGGATCATGTGAGAAATTCCTAACTACACATATTTTTTTGTACAACAATAGATTAACTGTTGAGTGGAAAATCCTAGCTACATGCATTTGTTACTACTATAAGTGCTACATAGATCACATCAGATTAACATAGTGCTAACACCAGCTTCAGATAACCATTATATCTTTTAGCGGTTGGAAAAAGTTTGTGGAGTGGGTACACTAAGTGCATCGTCCCCCAGACCAAAGGAATCCATCATCACACCAAGGTTCAACCTACTACCCCCAGCGAGGAATGGCTCTGTGATGATGGGCACGTCCAAACATGGATTTTGAACTTTATGGGCACTGAACAATATCGTATGGTCATGTATCATGAAACGCCGAAAGCTATGTGGGATGAACTTAACTCCCTATACCCTGGCAAGGACAGTCTGCAACACTTATTCGACATTTTCGCTAACCTCCAGTCTCTTGACCTATGGATGGATGGTGACCTGTCTTCCTTTGTCGCGCGGTCACTCTCATTGAAGAATGAATTCAACATCATCCTACGGCCTACCACACTAAATTTAGCTGCCCAGTGTGCACAGAAAGAAGTTGTTGACATATAAATGATGATGTCCCAGTTTCCACCACATCTACACAGTGTCCATGTCAATATCCTCTCATCCCCAACCCTTCCCTCTCTCGGATATGCGATCAATGCTCTTAAAAGTGACAATGCCTCCTGATGCTCCCGGGACTATCTCTCCAGCTCTTCTACAACAATCTCATTCTCCTCACCTCACCCCTCCGCCGGCTCCTGAAGCTCGCACCAGCTTTCGAGCAGAGGTCGATATAGTAGGCCCCATCTCAAGTGTTCCTACTGTGATCGAGATGGTCATCTTGAGGTCACTTGCTATCGTAAGCATGGTGTCCCTCCTGCACACCTTGCTTCTATTGCGATTGATGCTCCTACCACTACTCGTCCTGATATTGATGCCTTACGCACTCAGCTAAAAAATCTTCAGGGCTTGCTTAATACGTCTTCTGGAACTGTTGCGACCATCTCCAATGAAGGTATAAGTATATCATGTTTATCACATAGTCCAACTTGGATTATGGACTTAGGAGGCACCAATCATATTACTTCGTAGAACCCTCCTCGGTACTTGGAATTTGCTTGTCCTATGTTCATCATCATGGTCAATGGTGACACCACCCCAATTCATGGCTCTAGGGACTGCACCTGACTTCATCTCTCTCTTTTCGCTCGGTTTTTCATGTTCTGGGCTATCATTTTAATCTATTTTCTATCAGTCGTCTTACTCAAGACCTTCATTGTGCGGTAACATTTTATTCCTCCTTTGTTATGCAGGATTGATAGACGCGGAATATTATTGATAGAGGGTGATTGTCTTACGGGCTTTACACTCTAGTTTCCCCAACCGCTATCTCTTTCGTTATCTCTGTTGATTTGCATCGACGTCTTGGGCATGCTCCTTTCCCAATTTTGAAGAGAGCGCTTCTTGTTATGTCCCTCATTGACTTAAACTGTGAATCTTGCATCTTTGGCAAGCAGCATCGCTCTTCTTTTTCATCTCATTGTGCCTGGAGCAATATTCTTTTGCTTTACTTTATTCTGATATTTGGGGCCCTTATAAAACGGCTAGTGGTTCTGTTATCGATACGTTCTTATTTTTATTGATAATAACTCTCGCATGACCTGGCTGTACTTACTTCGCAGCCGCTCTGAATTACATTGTGTGCTTCGTGCCTTTAATGTTGAGATGTGTCTCAATTCTCTAGCACTATTAAAGCTCTTCGAACCAATAATGCGCGCGAGTATACAAGTCGTGCATTTCAAAATATTTGTACTGAATTCGGTATCATCCACGAAACCTAATGTGCTTACACACCAAAACAGATTGGCGTCGCTGAGCGCAAGAACTGTCATCTTCTAGAAGTTGCTTGCTTCCTTATGTTTTAAATGCAGGTGCACAAGCATTATTGGCAATTTGCGGTGTCTATCGTATGTTATCTCGTCAATCGCATATCATCAAATGCAGGTACCCAAGCTTCCCTTCCTGTGTAGAGACCCAAATCCTGGGTTCTATTAACTGAATCAAAGATCGGACCACGGTTTTGATCCAGTACACGATCATTTACATATACTAGATAGACTTTTTACAATAAATACACGTAGATCCAGTACAACGAGCTCTATGCCAGTCCCGGGCTTCAATTAGTGTTTTTACCAGTTCAACTGTCAAGATCCTGCGTGTTCTGCTTGGAGTTGGTCCTGCTACCTAAAAAAAATGTGTCCACCTTTAAAGGCAGCCCACAAGCCCACGTAAGTTCATAATAAAGAAAAGCAACCACTCAAAATGAAAAGGAAAATGTGCGAAAATCTCGAAATAAAATTCGTACTGCTTTTATCATCATCGGGGAAAAATAATTATTTTGTATTGCGAATTTTAGGTTGTCACGTCCTGTCCATGCTCCCTTTCCCGAGACGCCTTATATTTTTGGTTGTGCATGTTATGTTCACTCCCTTAGCCTTGTAGCTGACAAGCTTGATCCTCAAGCTATCAAGTATATGTTTGTTGGTTATTCTCTCACTCAGAAAGATTATTTTTGTTATTCTCTTTTCAATCGCAAGTTAGTTAGTCTGCGGATGTAACGTCCCTCAAAGACCAGTCATTTCACTCCTCACCTGTGGCTTCTATTGCACCTCCTCTCCTACCACATCATGTCATTTTTGTGCACAACATCTCCTTCCACACCATCTACCAGACCCGCGAATTCACCTCCTCTTTATGTGTACACTTGTGGTCCTTCTCGATCAGATGCTTTACAGCAATTTCCTTGCACTGATGATGCTTTGCGATCAGCTGATCCGACCATGACTTCTACAGTTCACCCCCTAACTAACTATGATTCTTTGCATCGTCTATCCTCGGTGCTTCAAACATTTGCGGCCTCTTTTCCGGCTGTTTCCACCTCTACTTCTTTGCGAGAGGCTCTTCAATATCTGAAGAGGAGGGTGGTTATGGATGATGAAATGACTGCTCTCTGGGTCAATCACACCAAGGATCTTGTCACTCTTCCTCATGGACAAACGCGTGTCAGTTACAAGTGGGTCTTTATCATCAAACATGCTTCATATGGGATGGTTAAATGTCTAAAAGCTCGTCTTGTAGCCCGTGGTTTTACTCAACAACATGACTACGACTAAGACGAGACTTTTTCACTTATTGCAAAATTAAATATTGTTCATGTCTTAATCTCTCTGGTTGCTCATCGTCATTGGTCATTACATCAATTGGATGTCAAAATGTCTTTCCAAATGATGATCTCACTCATGCATCAACCTCTCGGATTTAAGATCACAGGGGAGTCACTTGTATGTCACCTCAAGAAATCTCTCTATAATCTCAAACAGTCTCGATGGGTATGGTAGTGTACAACTCATATTCGTCGAGGGTGGATCCCTCCAGAGCCAGGTCAGCAAGAGTCAAATTCAGCAAGTCAAGACAGAAGTCAGAGTCAAAGAACAAGACGGCAGAAAGCCTGGGCGAGTATGGCGAGCTCCACTCGCATACTCGCCAGGTATGCGACTAGGCCAGTTACTCGTCCGCCGAGCGAGCTCCCCCGAGCAATCGTCAGGGGTGGGGCTATAAATAAGACACCCCCTTGTCCCTCTCTTTGGATTTGCCTATAAATAGGACCACAGGGGTACGAGGAGACGGACTTTGAAATCTCGCAAAAGATCTCGAGCACCTCGTTTCCAAGACTTCGAGCTGAGCCTTTGGATCCTATATTCAGAAAGACAGGTCGCGAGTTTGTGATTATCTATCTTAGTCGTTGTGACTTTGTTGTCAGCTATTCTATCTCGTACCCTGCTCGGCCATTTTTGTTTGTGGAGGGGAAGCTTCTTCTAAGCATTCGGGTACGTGGTGGGACACTTTGTTGCAGCACCTGGGGTCCTCTTTGTTGTCCATCTTTTTCATCGTCCTAGCCCGTTAGTCGTCGAGCCCGACCGCTGAACCGGAAACCTTACACTGCCTTGATCTGAATTTTGGAGCAGGGAATTTCTCAACTTCATCAACAAGTATGATAAGCTTAATCGGGTTGTTACTTGTTAGTGATGTTGGGTTTAGTCGAAGCTTGGCTAGCTTCTTTCTATTTGCTTGTCATTGCCGGACAGGTATCGTAATATTCTTGGTATACGTTGATGATATTTTTATTACGGACGACGATTTAAAAGATGATGTAAACTTAGATTAGGGTTTTAAAATTAAATATTTTTAGGCAAAATATATTGGTTGTTATAAAATAAAATTAGGATTTTTAAAAAAATTGTTTTTTTTTATTTGAAAAGGGGCCGAGCGGGCCCAAATCGAGCTTTAGCGCGCTAACTACCCTCAATCGTTTGAACTTCGCAAAATCGTTACTCGTTTAGAAAAAATTCTTCAGCATCTAACGATTTGAACCGTGGCGTGAGTTGTAGATCCACAAGCGGGAGAATTGGCGGAGTTACCCCAGGCATATGTAGTACTCCGGCAAGGATGGCCCACTTCAAACTAGTTGCGCGAGTGTTGGAACTGGACAAACAGGAGCATACTTGGAGAACTAACGGCTCTAGAATGAATGAGCAAGATTTGCCCCAGTACGTTGTTGGTGAAGACGTTGGGGGGTAACAAAGTCTGTTGGGATGAGCTTCAGAAAAGCCCCTTGACGCCGGAGTAGGGCACCGGAGTCGACGGCGTGGCAAAGGGGGCGGGGCTTCCTGGACAGGTGAAGCGGCACTAGCTACTCCGGCGAAATTTCGCCTGGCGACGCTGCGGAAGCCGGAGAAGGGCGCTCACTAAGTGATCGTCGGGGCTTGTTGGCTCTCGTTATTGGTCGGGACGGTGCAACAGGAAGGGCAGTGAGGGGTGTTGTTGTCGGGATAACAGAGGAATGACTCAAACGTCGTTCTCTGTCAAATCCCTGGCCACCTTTTCTCTATACCCGTGGGAGACTAATATAGGAATCAAAACAAAATTTCTTTCACTGTACCCATATAAGTTTCCCATTTTTCCTTTATTTATTCTTTTGCAATAATTCCAAATCTATTTATTCTCATTACAAAAATTTTGATTTTATTTCTTAAAAAAACTAGCCACCATTAAAGCTTCTTGATTAGAAATATTTTATAAAACTCTCAATTAGATTTTATGTCGTCATAATTATTTTAAGTTTGTCTCTTTCATCCTAACTACTCAAATTACTAGACTTTTTTTATTTAGCATCTCACCGGCTGATCGCACCAATGAGCCGAACTAATAACAAGTACATGGAAAAAATACATAAAATAAATAATTGCAAAGAATGCAAACGAAAATAGCAAATAGTAAAATATAATTAGCGCATGATGCAATCACGCGTCCTCGGATGAGGCGCTGGATGCATCAAAGGGCATCCACGTGATCAAGAAACACTGTCTTTGTATTTCATACCAAAGATTTGGGGAATCTCCAATACTTTCTCGACATCGAGGTATCTTGTCGTCCTGATGGTTTTGTCCTATCTCGAAGAAAATATTGTCTTGATCTTCATGATGTTGGCTACTTGGTTGCAAGCTAGCACAGACACTCATGGATTTCAACCACAAGCTCTGTGCTTATACCAGGAGTACTGACGTCGTTTTGTGGGGAAGTTGATCTATCTTACAGTTATAAGACCAGATATATCCTTTGTTGTTGGGGTCATCAGTCGATTTATGCATGCTCCATGGACCACCCATCTCCAGACAGTTGAGCGCATTCTCCGATATCTGAACACTGCTCCAGGATAAGGTCTCGTATATAAGTCATCCTTGTCAGTTGTCTCTATCTCTCATTGTCTATTCTGATGATGACTATGTCGGATCCTTAGATGATCAGCACGCCACAAGTGGATTTTGTACATACTTCGGTGGACGCCTAGTTACCTAGTGAAGCAAGAAACAATCTGTAGTTGCACGTTCATCTACATAAATTGAGTATCAATCAATGGTCTCTGTCGTCTCTGAACTTACATTCGGGGTACAAACGAGTCGAGCTTGGCAAAATTCCCAAACTTGAGCTCGAGCTAAACATTTCGAGCTCAAGCTCAACGAGCTCATTATGCATGGCTCGAGCTCGAGCTTTCGAGCTCACGAGCTCGAGCAGCTCACGAGCTCTTCAGCTCATCAACCATTTTTTATTTATATTTATGTATATTTAAAAAAAACTCAAAAAGAAAGCTCGCGGGCTCATGAACAAGAGCAAGTGAGTTCGAGCTCGAGCTCGCAATCGAGCTCGAGCTCAACTGGCTCGAGCTCAAGTCGAGCTTTTTTCGAGCTTGCTTATCGAGCTCACAAGCCAACTCAACTCAACTTGCACCCCCAACTTACATGGCTGGAAAGCCTTCTAGGAGACCTGGGTGTCAAACTCTCCTCTCCTGCCACTGAGTTCTGCGATAGTCAAGCTGCTATTCATATTGCCAAAAATCCTGTGTTCCATGAACGTACCAAACATATTGAGATCGACTTTATTCGGTAAAAGGTTCAACTAAATAAATTAAACTTAAGACACGTTCCTACTATAGAGCAAATCGTTGACATTATTACTAAAGGATTACCGCGGCCACTATATCTCCAAATCTTGTCCAAGCGTGGTTCCTATGACTTGAATTCCCTAGTTGGGGGGTGTTAAAATAACTTGTAGACTCATATAATTGATCCATGTAAAGTCTTCTTTCTTCCTTAGAGATTAGTCTAATACCTTAGGATAAAGTTTAAGTTCTCATCTCTCCTATATATTTGTACAAATACTTGTGTTGTAGTGTGTGAAATTTATGAGAAATTAATAAATACTATTATTTTTCTCTCTCCAATTGTATTAATCTACAAATACTAACCTTAGACTTCTATCAATCTTTTACCTTCAATCTTAATAGTTAACAAAATCCCCAAAAAATCTACCAAAATATGGAAAACGTATGCATGATGGGGCTTCACATCATATTAGTGTTAAATGTCTATAGAAATGTACTCTACGTAACACTGCCGGCACAAAACCATTTGAGATTGTTTGATGACTGAATATTAAAAGGATTGTAGATTGTTTCCCTTACACGTTACAAGCATAGTATAGCTTTGCAGCATTATTTGCAAACCATTCTTGATTTACATGATGAAGTTAAAAAAACTCACATTGACTTGCACAACAAATAATATTCCAATGCTTGCGAAACAAAATGCTCAAAAATATAATGTAGGTAACTTTGCCATGGTTCTTATGTCCAGAATGCTGGTGCAAATCAAATACAATAAATTACTGTGTAAGATCGTGTGATCCTTTTTAAATAAATGCAAAGGTTAGTTTTAATATTTATATTTTAGATTTATTCATCAATGTGAACTAAAGTTTTAGTTTAAGCATGATTTTATATAAATTTTATTCGGAAAAAAATGTTTGGTACAGATTCTTGATCGAATGAAAACATATGTCTACATCAAATAATTTATTTGCAGTAATACTATTTGTATTAGTTGACCGTTAGGAAAAACACGGGTTAAAATTTCAATAGATCAATCACAAGGTGTCGAATCATACTACATAATAGTTGAACCGAACAATTTTAAGGCTTTTCTACTTACATTTATTTCACTTTTGTATTAGATAAATGCAATCAAAATAAGCAGTCTTACCCTTATCTTAAGGTTTATTTTCATATATAGAGATCTCTTGTGCAAACATTTAGGCTCTATTTGTTTGGGCGTTTCACAACTCCGTTTTGGGCAAACGCCGCCGGAAGGAGGGTAAACAAATGAACCTCCGGCGGCGTTTGCTCCGTTTCCACCCGCCCGCCTTGAGAAACGCCCCAAAAAGCTCCGTTTGGAGCAGCCACCTCTCCCCTCCGGTTCGAATCCTCCGTTTCCACCCACCGGATCGACCCGCCACCGCTAAAACAAATGAAGCCTTAGATTATTATGGAAGGGAATGATTTCTCCTGCAGATAATTGAATGCCTCTTCTTCTTCATAAAAGCATAGATCCATGTTTCATACACGAATTGTTCAAAGTTTTGTTTTGCTATTCCTCACATCTTCGTGTTGTACTTGGAGTTATCCTTAGATATCTAGCATTTAAACATATTTTTTCTTCATGGTTTTTTTGCACCCCAGAAATAGGGGTTTTTAGCACTTTGCACCATAATCTTTAAAATTGGCACTTTGACCCCCCCAACTATCGATTTTTGGCACTTTGCACCCCAGGCCAAAATTTTAAGAGTATTTAGGTTCGGGTAGGACCAAAAATGTTCATTCAAGGGTATTTAGGTCCGGGCAGCACCAATAATTCGGGATGCAAAGTGCCAAAATGAACATTATTGGTGATGTTCAGACCTAAATACCCTTGAAATTTTGTCATGTTCCAGAAATCGGTAATTAGGGGATGCAAAGTGCCAATTTTAAAGATTTGGGGTGCAAAGTGTAAAAAAGTCTTTCTTCTCCATAAAGAGCTCCGGCAAGTAATATACACCTAATTCTCATTATCTGTATCATTTTGCACCACTGGGAGACCAAACTGATAACTGATGTGCTCAATGTATCATCATTTTATAAAGGGAGCTCACCTTTAAGCTGATTGAACCTTATACTCTTCTCCAGCACTCCCACAGGCCCCGCTGTCTTGGAGAAGTACCCATGTTTCGCATCATACAAGACGGCGCGGATGAAATCGCGAACCTAAGCTTGAAACAGTCAGATATAAATATATCATCTTAAGGCGAAATCAAACAGAAAGTATGTAGGAGTAATTGCTCACGAGCAAGGGTTTATCGCCGATAAAACTTGTGGAGTAGAAGACTACAGGCATACATTGGATGAGCCGCGGATGAACAACTATGGGAGAAGCAACGAGAGAATAAATAAGAAGGCAAAGAAAAACACGCGAGCATGACGGAGGAGGGAGGGTTTACTTCTGGTTGCTGAAAGAGGAAAGCGAATTCCGCATCGCAATGCCACCATCGACTTTTGACGAACGGCGCCGGAGTTTTTGCTGGTTGGGGCCTCCCACGTCGCCGGCACAGCTGGAGAAAGGGAGGACGGCCGCGCGGCTTGGGCAGGCAGAAATACGAATAGCCGCAAGATTTTGCGTTACAGGAAAAAAATTTTGATTGCAGGGTCTTCGAAGTTCTAACCTATTTAAAGAAGAAAATAACATTTTTTTGCAAAAATTCACATAATATTAAAATATTACTCTATTTTCATTTTTTTAATCCTATAATAAAGAAGATAATTGAAGTTTTATTTTGAGGGTTGTTATTCTCAAATCATAAAAGTCTATTCGTATATCAAAACATTTCATGTTTATTCGCAGATCAATTTTAAACTTTAGCAATTCATGTCTTATTCTCCTGAGCAAAAGCTGACAACGAAGGAATTTCTCCAACAACTTTTTGATAATATGTTGATGACTTCATCCTAACAATTTGACCTGAATTCCACCATTTTGACGTAAATTTCACATTTTTACGTGAACTTCATCATTTAGACGTGAATTTCACCATTTTAACTTGAATCTCACTATTTTGTCTCTGATATTGACTGAAAATGTTGATAAAGATGTTTCTTCATTGTCAGACACCACTCATGAGAAGAAGTCATTAATTGCTAAACTTTAAAGTTGGTCTGCAAATAGACATTTATAAATATAAAAAAATTAGTCTGCAGATAGACATTTATGATTTGTGAATGACAAGCATCTTTATTTTTTATATATATACAAGCAATCTTACACCTGATTTCTCATGCCCGGATGACAAATAGAGTGTGTATTGTCATGTCCAGTGGCGCATCCAGAGGGGGGCAAGGGCCCCCCCCCCCCCCCCCCCCCAAGGATTTTGAAATTTATGTAGTCTTAGCTTTTATTAATTATAAAATATAAGTTATGTATATAATATAAATGATGAAATTTATAAATTATAAAATATAAGTTATATATATATATATATATATATATATATATATATATATATATATATATATAGTTAATAATTCATGTGAACTTATTTTTAGATTCAATTTCTCTCTATTATACAGAAAGAGGTCGTCTCTCTCGCTTCTCTCATCTGAGTCGTCTCCCTCTCCCCTTTTTGCTACGCCTGGCTGAGAGCCTCTTAGGAAGAGCTCTTCCCTAGATTGGCGATTTGGCGGCCTCCTTCGGCGGAATCAAAGCTGTATTGTGCTATTTGGCGTGAATCCAGCCCGCTAACGCGAGATTTTGGCGACGTCGGTTGTGCTGGGTTGGGGAAATTCTGAATCAGACTTTACCTTTGAGTTTTCTTCTTTTTTCCTTCCATAAATTTCACTGTAAGTTCTCATCAGCTGCATCATTATCAATTAGACGTTCCTTCTCATTTCGATTTAAAGAACTTGTCAACAATTTCTAAACTTTGTGAGAAATTGGCCGAAACGAAGAAATCAAATACATATTATCTTGTTGACAAGCTAATTCGGTTTATTTTGGCACTTCCGGTCTCAACAGCGACTACAAAACGGTCATTTTCTGCTATGAAATTTATTAAAACAAGACTGCGCAACAAAATGGAGGATGAATTTCTGGCAAATTGTATGACTCTCTACATAGAACGGGAAATAACAGAGAAGATTGAGAAAGATGTGCTCATTGATGAATTCTATGAGTTGAAAAAACGGTGTGCACAACTAAAATTAGATAACATTCATATTGTAATTTTTCTATTATTATTAATGCTAAAATTTCAAATTATAAAATTTTTGCTTATTATACTTTGATTCACGATTTTTTGGGCCCCCCCTACTTCGAATCCTGGATCCGCCCCTGGTCGTGTCTAAGTACGTGAAACTCATGCACAATTGCATGTACTATATGTGAAGCTAAAAAAACTTACAAAGACAGTGAGCGACGAGTATATTGTTGCGTTAGGGCATGAGGAACGGTCATGCATGACAGCTTGTATTATATATAAGAGAAAAAGACTTTTTTTTGTAAAACATTCATCTTTAAAATTTTATCCATTTTATTACAAATCTTTCAACTTTTCATAAGTGATGTTACTACAAAATGTTTCTCCATTTGCATCTCAAGCATAGTTGTCTATATATCATATTTGTATAACTTGAACCAAAAAACTGGTTCGCAAAGTTTGGACCTAGTGTCTACTTGAGGTTTACTAATTTTGTTGTCTAGCTTCACAGATATTATGGCAAGAGCAAGAGAGAGAGACTAGATCATACACATATATACATATACATAAATACATATACATATATATATATATATATATATATATATATATATATATATATATATAGGGAAATAATTATTAAAAAACCAAGAAATAAAAACCATAAAATTTATAGACAATAAATACATAGTTCAGCAAATAACAAGGTTGGTGATATTAAGCTTCTTAATACTCAATAGATACAAGAGTATTAGAGGTTATATACAATTCCTGTTTTTTCGGGTTCAATACTAACTCTTAAAAACAATGTAGAACATGTGGTTCGAAGAGATGAGCAATGGATGGCATGACTAGCAAGGTTACTCCCATGAGTGGAGCTCAACTAGAGGAGGTCGAGAAGTGTCGACACATCCCAGGAGTGGAGCTGAACTGAAGAAGGTTGAGGCAAGTCGACACCTCTTAGGAGCGGAGCTTAATTGTAGGAGGTGAAGAAGAGTCGATGCATCCTAAAAGTGGAGCTCAACAGGAGGAGACGAAGAAAGGTCGACACCTCCCAGGTGTGGAGCTTAGCTGGAGGAGGTGGAGAAAGATTGACACGTCCCAAGAGTGGAGCTCAACGTGTGGAGATGGAGAAAGATCGACACCTCCCATGAGTGAAGCTCATTTGGAGGAGGTGGAGAACAGTCGACACCACCCAAGAGTGAAGCTCAACTAGACGCAGTGGAGAAGAGACGACACCTCCCAGAAGTAGAGCTCAACTGGAAAATGTTGAGATAGGTCGACAACTCCCAGGAGTAGTGTAAGATCCCCCCCCCCCCTCCAAGAAAGAATCAAAAGAAAGGATGGGTGGGGTCAGAAGAGCCTTGCTGCCCAAGACGGCCACCATATGCTTTCCAAGTGGCAACTACTCACTCTCCAAGCGTAGAATGTTAGATATTTATATATATGTATGTATGTGTGTTAGGCCGAGTTGGAATAAGTTTACGGATTCGTGTCATACTAGGGTCTTGCTCTAGGGTGAAAGTACTATAACTACTCATTTCATACTTATATGAGGTATTTGTAGAATACTTTGAGCAGAGTACCTTTGTCACAACCCGTATTTTTTCCGTATTAAATAATATGTCTGTGTAAGAGAAAATAAGTGTCGTGATACCACGCCGTGCAGGGGACAACTGCAGACGCTCAGGCGACTCGTCATCACATTTACTTTAAGTAAAAGACTTATGAAATTAAGTTTTAAAAAAATATAAGTTATTTGAGTTACTGACCGTGTCCCTCGGTTGGGTGGATCATTAGTCCATAGGTGAGAAAATATATAAGTTCACGCAGCGGAAAATACTTAGTTTGATTCATTTATTATCCTATATGAGAATGAAAGTCTGGCATATTGTAATGATGATGTGAGTTCTACATTTAATATAAATAAATTGACTTTTATAGAGCTTAAAAGTAGTATATTTTTTGCAGTTAAAAATTATGTCATGACAATATTCCAGAATGCAGTTTTGTATACTCAAAAGTAATTATATGCATCATAACATAAATACTTTCCAGAGATCAGGTATAAACAAACAATAAGTAACAACAGTAAAAGTAACAAGTAAATTGTCATAAGAAGTCTAAGACTATGGGCATCAATAACTGACACGAACTCATAGAGAAACAGTCATGTCTAACAAAACAACTACCTCAGCACTCTGAGGTGGAAACAAACGGCTGTAGCAACTCGCAACACTAGAAGGACAACTCTATCAGCTAAAACTGCTACTACTCTGGACCCGAGGCATTCAAAAGAAGAATACCTCAGAAGCAAGTTACAAGTGTTGCAAAAGAGTAAAAGGAAGACCAACAAACCTCGAAGTGAATGAGAGAAAATAAATCGACTGCAACAAAAGTTAGTAACAAAACAACATAAACAAAACGTTAAATCTAGCTGAGCAAGAAGGGCTAAATCACAACAACTGGACAGAACAAGGTGTCAAACATCAGAAGTTCATATATTCATATTTCTTTATTATTCATGTCATTCATCATTTAAAATGAGACTCATCAGCTCAACAAGAAAGAGTATTGTGCCGGGGAAAAAGGTCCACAACACACACAAACCCAGCCAAAAGGCACCATGCCGAGGGAGAAACCCCAACGCGCACAGACCTACAACTAAGGTAAAGTGTCGGGGATGAAGGTCTTCAACGCGCACAGACTCAGTCATAAGGTACTGTGCCGAGGGAGAAACCCCAACGCGCATAGACCATCAGAGTTTTCTTTAGTTACATAATTATACACGCAGTGTTTCTTTTATTCAACATGGATTAACGGTCAACAAACGATTTGGACTGCATAAGTATATTGCAAGGGTTAAGCAAAGTGAGGTACGATCACGAGGTGTCGCAATGATCATAATGACTCGATAGTTAAAGTGGCATGACAACCAAATTTGTTTGTCAAATCTACGGAATAAAATTTGGGAGAAATGGTTCTATGTGAAACACACTTCATAATTCAAGACAATTAACTAGTAATTTGAGGATAAGGTTAACTTAAACATGTCAAATCTACAACATATGACAAAAATTTGGAAGAAAAGAGCAAGAGGGAGGGCAAGAACATCACATGCCTCGGTTTCTACTCCAATCGGTCTTCCAATATACTCCACGTCGTGGATCTAGCCAAAAAAAGGCGCGGGGAAGCGGAATCTACAAGGATTTGGCCAAAAGAGAGGTTAAGGCTGAAAACCCTAACGAAAAACTGCCACTAAACGAGAAATACTTAACACAAACGTGAAAATCTCGGCGAGAGCTTTCTGGATCTATGCTCGGTTTGCGATTCCAAGCACCGTAGCTCCGACGGCGGCGATCTGAAGCTTCACGACTTAGAACCCTCGCTGTCACTCTCGCTCTCTGATTCGGCCAAGAATAAGATGAAGTTGTTCTATTTATCCTTAAGTATATGAATATATATATATATGTATATATTTGTCTAAACAGGAAGGAGGCGGGCAATTAAAGTGTGGGTGCGCGGAAAACAAAAATAGTGGACTAAAATGGTCTCGAATCGAAAAGTGATCATCATGAAAGTTGAAGATCTCGTCGAGATGAACAAATTTCATGTTAACCATTTTTTTCATTTGACGTAATTTCATGAACATTCGCAAAAAAGTGTAGGAATGACCTTCTTGAGAAACATTGTTGTTTCTCGAGAAACATTGTTGTTTCTCGAGAAAGAAACCTTTTTCTCGAGAAACATTGTTGTTTTTCGAGAAACAAAGATGTTTCTCGAGAAATAAAGCTTTTTCTCGAGAAACATTGGTGTTTCTCGAGAAACAAAGTTGTTTCTCGAGAAACATTGTTGTTTCTCGAGAAACATTGCTGTTTCTCGAGAAACAAAGCTGTCACTACTGTATTGTTTCTCGAAAAACAATGCTGTTTCTCGAGAAATGACCTATTTTCTCGAGAAATGACATAATTTCTCGAGAAATCAATATTATTTTTCGAGAAATCAATGTTATTTCCCGAGAAATCAGTTTTGTCTCATACTTCTAGATAAAACGACGATACGGGGGCTAAACGTACCCCGATTCGAACGAAAATCGCAACGTAAGCGAATGTCAGCGCTACGAATCTAACGGCGAAGACAAAATTAAAATCTGACAAGCTGTTATCGAGATATAAATTTTCGAAACCTACGACGAACTTAAATTCTACAAAACTTCGAAAATTCGTCGAGGCTCGAATATCGCTCGGATCGCGACGAAACTTGACGAGCATGTCAAAAATTAATTAATTTAATTTTCTAACGTGACCTTTTCCATTTTCGACAAGGATTCACGAATTTGGCCGCCCCGACCGAACAGACGCAAAAACGCACTAACGGCAACGCACATCAACTCCACGTTAACGTAACGCCCCCTTACATCATTATGACGTCAATGAGAGGATTGAATAATTGCTGGAAAATCTAGGGCATTACAGTCACCCCTCCAAAAAGGAAGTTTCGTCCTGAAACTTGGAACACGAAATGAAACAAGAGGGCAGAGGGAGAGACATGATAGAAGAATTCATTAAACAATAATACTAACCAGGGAAGACTAGGAGAATATCTGAGGATGAGATTCTCTCATTACGGATTCCACTTCCAAAGTTGCACTTCTAGCGTCCTGATTGCGTCAGAGAACCTTAACCATCAGAATTATCTTCTTTTTTAGCACACGATCTTGCGTCTCTAGAATACGGACATGCTCTTCGACATACGAGAGATTAGGCTGAAACTAGGGCACGAAATCAAGGACATGCCGATCACTATGAATGCACTTTCGCAACTGGCTCACGTGAAACACGTCGTGAACACCAGAGAAAGAATCAAGCAATTCCAGTCTATAGGCAGAAACTCTAATGCGCTCCAGAATCTGAAAAGGTCCCACATACCTAGGATCTAACTTATTGTTCCTTCCAAATCTCTTAACACCTAGCATCAGAGAGACCTTCAAAAATATCATATCCCCAACTGCAAATTCCAGATCAACTCTGCGCTTATTTGCATACTTCTTGTATCGCTCCTGAGCCAACCTCAGCTTTTCACGAATATGCATCACTGAAATGCTCATATCTCTAGCGCTTCCGGACCGAGCAAAGGCTTCTCACCAACCTCTGCCCAAAACAGTGGAGTTCGACAACGCCTTCCATATAAAGCTTCAAATGGCGCCATCTGCAAACTCTCCCGATAGCTGTTACTGTACGCGAACTCCATCAGTCTGAGGCGTTTATCCCAAGTCCCACCATGATCCAAAATATAACATCTAATCATATCTTCCAAGATCTGATTCACTCTCTCTGTCTGACAATTCGTCTGAGGATGATAGGCAGTAGAATATCTAAGGTCAGTACCTAGAGCTCCTTGCAAGTTTTGCCAGAAACGATACATGAACCGAGAATCTCTATCTGACATGATACTCGTAGGCACATCATGCAACCTGATGACTTCGTCCAAATAAAGTTCAGCTATCTTTTCCATAGAATAATCAATTTTGAAAGACACAAAGTGGGCACACTTAATTAGTCTGTCCACGATAACTCACACTGCATCATGCCCTCGGGGAGATCACGGCAAACTGTTATGAAATCCATGGATTAACTCTCCGATTTCCAACTCGATATGTCTAAAGGCATTAACTTACCACCCGACTTTCTATGATAAGCTTTGACATGCTGGTAGGTATAACATTCAAATGCAAATCTTGTGATGTCGTTCTTCATGCCTGACCACCGAACAATCTACTTCAAATATCTGTACATTTTCGTGGAACCAGGATGATAAGCAACACTTGAACCATGCGCTTCACTGCATATCCTTTCTCGGATGTCCCGAACAACGGGAATACAATATCTGCTGCGGTACTTTAGGGTACCAACATCATCAATTGAAAAGTCAGGTAATTTCCCTTTCTCAGTCCTACTGCGGAGGTGTTGCAAATCAGGATCGTCTTTTTGATGTAGCCTAGTGAGAGTAATCCACGAAGGCTCTTCCACCTCCAAGCTACTCGGTGAAGTGTTATTCCCTATGGTTATGTCCATGAGCAAAAACTCCTCTACAAGGGATTGTACTGAGAGGTTAAAGATATGTGCGAGCTTCCGGCTCAACGCATCCGCTACTACATTAGCCTTGTCGGGATGATAAAAGATATCGACTTCGTAGTCGGCAACATATTCTAGTCATCTACGCTGGTGTAAATTCAACTCCTTTTGAGTGAAGACATATTTCAAACTTTTGTGGCCCGTGTAGATTTTGCATGACACTCCGTACAAAAGATGTCTCCACAACTTCAGGGCATAAATGACGGCAACAAATTCCAGGTCGTGCGTAGGATAATTCCTTTCATGCACCTTCAGTTGTCTCAATCCATACGCAATCACTTTGTCATCCTGCATCAACACGCAACCGAGTCCAACTCGTGAGGCGTCCATATAAATAGCATACTCTACTCCTTCCATTGGCAATGTCAAAACTAGAGCAGAACATAGTCTTCTCTTGAGCTCTTGAAAAGCTTTCTCACAGGCATCACTCCAAACAAAAGCTGCACTTTTTTGCGTAAGCCTGGTCAACGACACAGAAAGCACGGAGAATCCTTTCACAAATCTCCTGTAGTAACCTGCCAACCCTAAGAAACTCCTTATCTCCTTAGGCGATGTTGGTCTCTTCCAATCCAAGTCTGTGGCTATCTTCGCGGGATCCACTGAGATACCGTCCTTGCTTACAATGTGTCAAAGGAATGACACCTGAGACAACCAGAACTCGCACTTGCTAAGCTTCGTATACAGCTTGTGCTCCCTCATAGTAGTCAAGACCAAACGCAAGTGCAAGGCGTGCTCTTCTGTATTTATGGAATATACCAGGACATAGTCAATGAATACAACCACGAACTTATCCAGAAAGTCCTTGAACACCCTGTTCATCATATCCATAAAAGCTGACGGTGCGTTCTTTAATCCAAACGACATTACCAGAAATTCAAAGTGACCATATCGGGAACGAAAAGCAGTTTGCGGAACGTCTGACTCACGGATTCTTAACTGATGGTAGCCCGAACTGAGGTCAATCTTCGAGAACACGGAACTACCCCGCAGCTGGTCAAACAAGTCATCGATCCTACGCAACGGGTATCTGTTTTTGACAGTCACCTTATTCAGTTTTCGATAATCTATGTACAACCTCATCGTTCCATCATTTTTCTTCACGAAGAGGACTGGTGCACCCAAGGGGGAAGAATTGGGTCTAATAAAACCACACTGCAATAACTCATCTAGTTGAGTACGCAGCTCCTCTAACTCACGCGACGCCATGCGGTACAGTGCTTTTGCAATAGGGCGAGTGCCTGGCTCGAGATCTATAACGAACTCCACCTCTCTCAGGAGGAAGTCCAGGAAGACTAATAGGAAAGACATCCGGAAACTCACGCACCGCAGAAACGCCCTCAACCCGAGGCACAACATGTGCAACCTCCAGAACAGAAATGGAAACAAGGAAAGAATTGCAGCCAGACTCTAGAAATTTACGAGCACGTACCGCAGAAATGATTGGAGACTCCTAACGCGACAAACCATACACACTCATGGGCTGGCCATTGTCGCCTTTGAAATCCAAGCGCTTGAGCTTGCACTGAATGATAACATCATAGCTGGACAGTCAGTCCTTGCCCAAAATCACGTCAAAGTCTTCAAAGTCTAACACCTTCAGATCCGCAAAAGCTAGAAAACCACCTAGGAAGATAGGGCATTTTTGGATACCCTGACATGACATCACCAGCTCTCCTGAAGGGAATTTGACATTCAGGGAAGTGTCTAACTGGTCGAGAGCTCAGCGATGTCGGTCTACAAAACTCCTTGCCACAAAGGAGTGAGTAGCACCCAAATTGAACAGAATGCGTGCTCACTTATTCTTCACCTTAAATTCACCTAAACACATTGCGCACGCAACTAAAATGCAGAAACCATAAATCTACCATAAGAGATTACTAACTGAGTCGAAGACTAACCTGAGATCACTTGTGTCGATGATTGGGCTTCCTCCTTGGTCAGTACATTCAACTTTCCTTTTCCCTTGTCCATGTGAGGCGGGGGCGGCGGTAAAGTCTGCAATGGAACTGCATGCAGCGCAAGCTGGCTCTGCGGGCAATTAGCCCTCATGTGCCCTTTCTAGCCGCAGAGAAAACAAGCTCCAGCCTTCTTGTGACAACGGGTCGCATCGTGCCCACTCTTCTGGCAATAAGTACAGATAGAGCCTCCCTTTGGTGCATCTTGGATCGCGTGTACCTGAGACTGCTTCTACATATCCAGTCTCTTAAATCATTTCTCAAAAGGGTGGTCTGGCTTACCACAGAAGCTACACGCTTCCCTTCGATCCTTCTTTGTTGTAGTGCCCGATGCCCTTGTACTTCCACCATCATCAGATTTCTTCTTGTACTTCTTTATAAACAATCCCCAATTCTTCGTATTATCTATCCCCTCAACCTTCAAGGCAGCCTCTACTACTTCTACAAAGGTCTCAGATTTGTACGTGTTAACCAACTACTGGATGTCATATCTCAGACCACCCAAGAAACATTTTACTCTACCTTCTTCGGACGCTACCAGATCTTGGGCGAAACGACTAAGCTTGCTAAACTCGATCTCGTACTCACTAACAGTGAGTTGCCTCTGCTTCAGGTGTAAAAAGTTGTTCATCAGACGGTCTTGCTCGACCGATGGTAGAAACTTCTTCTACAACATACTCTTGAACAAATCTCAAGAGCACTCATTAGTAAGATTCTCCTTTTCTCTAATCCACCAACTATTCGCAAGTCCTTTGAATTGATACGCCACAATCATCACCTTCCGATCGGAGGAAATGCCAGAATAAGAAAACATTTCTTCGATGGCGATGATCCAGTCATCCAACGTCATGAAGTCTGTCCTACCATCATACGTAGGAGGTCCTAGTCGCTAGAAGTGAGAAATAAAATTCATCTCTGGAGGCAGTTCAACTGGGGGTACTAGAGAAGCAGGAGGAGTAGGAACAGCTTGACCCACAACAGGGTCCTGCGCTCTAGTCTGCTGCCCGGCGACGACAGCCAACAATGATTGTACCTACGATTGCATGTCCACCATTTGCCTTGTCAGAGCCTCATTACTCTGTCGTAGTCCTTCAATCACCGCTTCACTCCGGGCACCAAAATACTCACCGGCCTCCGACTGGGGAGTCGACCTCGTCGCAATGCGTTTAGGCGGCATTTTTATAGAACAAACGGATATCAAGGACCTAGCTTAAGACACATAAGCTAGTAAACTCAAATACCTTGACTCAGATCAGATCAGGAACGAACAGATTCAAATCAGATCGAAAACGAACAGATACTTGCTCTTGTTGTTACCTTACTCTGGGAAATCATGAAATGATGTTATGCTTCTAACTTGTGCCTATAATATGAATGCATGAATGTTTAAATTTCATTTCAAATCATGGGTGTATATATGTCATCATGCAGATCTTTAACTTGACACGTGTGCTTATGTGATGATATGTTATGTATGCAGTGTTATGCATTCTAAAAAGGCCTTAGTGCATGTTATGAGCGGCGTACACATACAATATTATGCGTCTCATACTACATAATATTGTATGTAACGAAAAAATAAAACGTGCTAATGGACATCCATATGATGATGGTTATGCATCTCATACTCCATAACCGTCACATGTTGCCACCTATGGTGGATTCATATATAAACACATATTATGCATCTCATACTATATAATATGCCGCATATACTTATTATCATGCTATGAGTGTAGTGTCCATGCTTCCATCAAGATCTACTAATGACATATCTATGTGTGTATGCAATGAAATTATACAGCTAGAGTTTTGCTTAAGGAGAAGTTGTTCGACTGTCTTGCAAAACCAACCAACCCTCTTGCAAAACCTCCCTCTGATACCAACTGTCACAACCTGCATTTTCTCCGTATTAAATAATACATTGGAGTAAGAGAAAATACGCGTCGTGATGCCATGTCGTGCAGGGGACAACTACAGACGCTCAGGCGACTCATCCTCATATTTACTTTAAGTAAAAGACTTATGAAATTAAGTTTTTTTTTTAAATATAAGTTACTTGAGTTACTGACCGTGTCTCTCGGTCGGGTGGATCATTAGTCTATAGGTGAGAAAATATATAAGTTTACGCAGCGAAAAATACTTAGTTTGATTCATTTATTATCCTATATGAGAATGAAAGCCTAACATATTGTAATGATGATATGACTTCTACATTTAATATAAATAAAAGGACTTTTATAGAACTTAAAAGTAGTATGTTTTGTAGTTAAAAATTATGTCATGACAATATTCCAGAATGTTGTTTTGTATACTCAAAAGTAACTATATGCATCATAACATAAATCTTTCCCAGAGAGCAAGTATAAACAAACAATAAGTAACAGTAGTAAAAGTAATAAGTAAACTGTCATAAGAAGTTTAAGACTTTGGGCGTCAACAACTGACATGAACCCATAGAGAAACAGTCATGTCTAACATAATAACTACCTCAACACTCTGAGGTGGAAACAAATGGCCGCAACAACTCGCAGCACCAGAAGCACAACTCTGTCAGCTAAAACTGCTACTACTCTAGACCTGAGACATTCAAAAGAAGAATACCTTAGAAGTAAGTTACAAGTGGTGCAAAAGAGTAAAAAGAAGACCAACAAACCTCAAAGTGAATAAGGGACAATAAATCTACTACAACAAAAGTCAGTAGCAAAGCAACATAAACAAAACGTTAAATCTAGCTGATCAAGAAGGGCTAAATCACAACAACTGGACAGAATAGAGTGTCAACATCAGAAGTTCATATATTCATCTTTCTTTATTATTCATGTTATTCATCATTTAAAATGAGACTGATCAGCTCTATAGGAAAGAGTACTGTGTCGGGAAAAAAAGTCGACAACGCGCACAAAGCCAACCAAAAGGCACCATGTCGAGGGAGAAACCCCAACACGCACAGACAAACAACTAAGATAAAGTGTCGGGGATGAAGGTCCACAACGCGCACAGACTCAGCCATAAGGCACTGTGCCGAGGGAGAAACCCCAACGCGCACAGACCATCAGAGTTTTCTTTAGTTACATAATTATACACGCAGAGTTTCTTTTATTCAACATGGATTAACGGTTAACAAATGATTGAGACTGCATAAGGACATTGAAAGGGTTAAGCAAAGTGAGGTACGATCAAAACAACAGGATGCACGAGGTGTCGCAACGATCATAATGACTCGATAGTTAAAGTAACATGACAACCAAATTTGTTTACCAAATCTACGGAATAAAATTTGGGAGAGATGGTTCTAGGTGAAACACACTTCATAATCTAAGACAATTAACTAGCAATTTGAGGATAAGGTTAACTTAAACATGTCAAATCTACAACATATGACAAAAATTTGGAAGAAAAGAGCAAGCGGGAGGACAAGAACACCACTTGCCTCGGTTTCTACTCCAATCGATCTTCTAATATACTCCACGTTGTGGATCTAGCCAAAAGAAGGCGTGGGGAAGCGGAATCTGCAAGGATTTGGCCAAAAGTGAGGTTAGGGCCGAAAACCCTAATGAAAAACTTCCAGTAAACGAGAAATACTTACCACGAACGTGAAGATCTCGGCGAGAGCTTTCCGGATCTATGCTCGGTTTGCGATTCGAAGCACCGTAGCTCCGATGACGGCGATCTGAAGTTTCACGACTTAGAACCCTCACCGTCACTCTCGCTCTCTGCTTCGGTCAAGAAGAAGATGAAGTTCTATTTATCCTTAAGTATATGAATATATATATATATATATATATATATATATATATATATATATCTTATTATATAAAACAATATAGATATTTTGAGGCACACCATAGAACAAACAAAAGCCATTGGATCATGAGAGAAAACATTAGATGGGGGAGAGAGTTGGGAGAGAGAGAGAGGAGGGAGAGAGAGAAAGAGAGAGGGGAGGAGAGAGAGAGAGGGAGAGAGAAAGGGAGAGAGATTGGGGAAATGAGAGGAGAAAGGGGGCGGAGAGAGGGGAGGAGAGAGAGGGAGAGAGATGGGGAATGAAGAGAAAGAAGAGTGAGAGAAAGATTGCGTGAAATTAATATTTTTACGACAAAACGTAAATTAAATTATAATATTGATTTATATTTTTTACGGTCATTTTGGGTACTCATATGTATATATTGCAGGCACTGCCCGTCTTGATGTGGGTGCATCCCGCAACGACGCATCAAGCACGAGAGAAGCCCGTTCGGAGGCAGGCAAAGCCCGTTCGGAGGCGAGCGAAACCCGCCTGGATGCGGCCGAAGGCCGCCCGAGAGCATCGAGCACGGGCGTAGTGTAGCACCCCCTATCCGTCGCATAGCATATAGCAGTAGGTCCGGCCGGGGCCCGACGCCATATACCACAGACAGACTGGGTGGTTACGTATGGAAACCATCCAACCAATCTCAACGTCCTACACAGAGCATTCTAGCGGAAGCAATTTATAAGAGTTACAAATCAAGAACCCAGCACAAGCATGAATGTCCACTAAAACCAAAGGAATGTCATTACAAAATACTCAAAAGTCGGCCTTAAGGCCGTACAAGATGTTTCATTTGTCTATTACATGATTTACCAACCTCGGCACGCAGGCCGACCATACATGAATAAAATAGAAAACATTTCCACTTGGGCTTCGAGGGCCAGCTTCGCAAAAAGGGCTTTAGCCCGCTATTGACCGCTTGGTCCAGCTGCACCTGCAAGCAAACAAACCACCGCACGGTGGCAAACAAAGCAACGGTCAGCAATGCTGACCAAATTATAACGATCCCGCCCCCAACTCGGGGCGGCGATGCTCCTTCCCTGCATTTCATTAGCACAAGCGAGCAATGCATATAACCATAGCCATCTCATCACAGACGTTGGCTCGTACGGCCACACGTCTCGTGCACTCAGGGCACATTCTCGGCGAACCGGTCGATGTCACGTCAATTAAAGCCATTAACATTCCGGACTCACCACCGCCACTTAGACGGCCATTCCTATGAGCAATTCGTCTTCATGGTATTGGTCACGTCAATTTAAGCCATTGACCACCGAAGACTCACATCTATGCCAACGGCGAGTGCCATGTAACTTTAGGTCTCTCTAACCCGAACGACATAAAGCGGGTACGGCTCCATCTAACCCGTGCTCACATCGCAACGGCAATTTAAGCCATTTGCGCGGGTCAAACTTTCACCGAGTCCCATTCTACCGCAAGTCACATAACCCTGTTATGTTCAAGTTGGCTTCCAAGCCACCAAGTTGGCAAGACCTCGTGTCCGCCCAGTTTTCCGGGTGCACCTTTGGGTTAGTCCCCAAGGCTCCCTGCTGCAATCTACCGCGTAGAAAACCCGAAAAACACCCAATAGCACGGAGTCTTCTCCGGCCTTATGCAATGCAACATCACCGATCCGAACTACATGTCCGGGTAGGCTTCAACCAAAATGCCTATGTCCGTTCTCGCATACGGACGCTAAACAACGGGGACTTTACATATCTACCCGAAGGAACGCCTCCAACTCTTCGCAAACTCGCGAGAGAGGGCTTCCTATGCTAAGAAAGAGAGCTATCAAGCTCACAAGTGAGGATCGTTACCCTTGCGTTCCTCTTTGGCGCCATCGAAATGTAATCGGATAGAAATCACCGCGCTTGCGTTGCCTCCGTGGATCCGGAGTCGGCTTGCGATTCGGAGCTCCGAAGCTCCTCCAATGGCGGATCTAGCTCCTCTTCCTCTTGCCTTAGCTCTTCTTTCTCCAAGGGTTTGGAGAGAGGATAAGTAATGAAAAGTGGATTTTTCTTAAGTCAAACCCGTGTATATCCTCCAGGAATCATCCCCAGCCGTCGGATCTCAACCTAAGAAAACGAGCGGCTTTGATTCGGGGCTGAAATGCCCAATCTGGGCCGAACACGGCTTGGCACACGCCCGTGTCCAGGGCCGTGTGCCGCATTCGCCGTCAAAATCGAATCTTCTGAACACGCACACGGGTATCGAACATGCCCGTGTTCGAGCTGACACGCCCGTGTTCCAGCTGACACGGCCGTGTAGCCGGCCGTGTACCCATGATTTTTCCCCCGTTTCCAACCCGAGCACTGCACGGGTTCTAGGACACGCCTGTGTCCTTGCCCGTGTCACATTGACACGCCTGGGCCCCCAGGCCGTGTACACGGGACATTTCGTCGAGGGGAGAACGACGACTCGCTGACACGGCCTTGGACACGCCCGTGTCCGAGGCCGTGTGCCTTGTCTCGACGACCGTCGAGTGAATCTCGACGATTTCACCTTGACGCTCGTCGACACGGGTCGACACGCCCTGCGACATGCCCGTGTCGCAGGCCGTGTGCCCATTCTCGACGAATCGTCGAGAATAACTCGACGACTTCGCGACTAAGTGTCGACACACGCTTGACACGCCCTGGGACACGCCCGTGTCCCAGGCCGTGTGCCTTCAGCCAGAAACCAAAACTGGCCCAAAACGTCCCCCTTTGCTCCTTTGAGTTTCGGGGCGTTACACGTAGCCCGTGCGAAGATGCTCGAATATATATATATATATATATATATATATATATATATATATATATATATATATATATATATATATATATGATATATATAATTTACGGGCAACTATAAGGTGCAGGCTGTACGGACAAATGATTTTGGGGGTCAATATCGTCTCAAAATGAAAAGTGATCAACATGAAAGTTGTAGATCTCGGCGAGACGAACAACTTGCATGTTGACCACCTTTTAATTTGGAGCCGTCTTAGACCTCGATTTGGGCCCCGAATTCTGGGACGGCGGAACGGTTTACTGTAGCATTTCCGCTGCTCCCTATTTCGGGGCCCAAATCGAGATCCAAGACTGCTTCAAATCAAAACGTGATCAACATGAAAGTTGTTCGTCTCGCCGAGATCTACAACTTTCATGTTGATCACTTTTCGTTTTGATAACATCTTGACCACCAAAAGTTTTTGTCCGTACGTCTGCACCTTATACTAGCCCGCGTAGTATATGCCCATATATATATATATATATATATATATATATATATATATATATATATATATATATATATATATATATATATATATATATATATATATATATATATATATATATATATATACACTATTACATTAAGGAAAGCCTTCCATCCGTAACTTTGGAATTCGCCATTTTGCCCTCCGAAGCCTTCAGCCGTCCGCCTCATCCCAGAAATGCCCCCACCGCTTCATCCACTCGGCGGCCCTGCTCGCCGCGTGCCGCCGTTACCGCGCATCGAGTCCCTGCCTCCGCCGCGTGCCCCATCTGCCAGCCGCGTGCCGCTAACACATCCTCCTATGTGGTTGTTCACGCCGCCGATCGCATGGAATCAGTTGGTGCATCTGCCATAAACGCTCGCTTCTTCTTCCCACCCTCTCCACCCTGACTTCTCTGCCTGCCTGTTCCGCTCTTCTTCCCAGCCTCTGCACCCTGATTCCTCTCGCGCAAGCGAAACCCTAACCCTGTCCGACACTGTCTCCTTCCGACAATACCGGCTGCAGTATCGCCGGAGATGGACAGGTATCAGAGTGTGGAGAAGCCGAGGCAGGAGTCGGCTATAAGTGAGAACGAAATCCGAATTACATCCCAGGGCATGATTCGTAACTACATCAACTATGCCACCAGTCTCTTCTAGGTCTCTCTCTCTCTCTGGATATCAATCTGCTCAGTATTTACTGATTCTGAATTTTGCTGGAGTGCGCCTTTCATTTGAAGGTCTGTTTTGTGTTTTTTTTCTGTAGTGTTGATTCGCCAATTATGAATTCTTATTATTTTCGTCTTCCTTTTTCCTTAAACTGTTTGTGGTACTTTCTTTTGTGTTCATTTTAGCTGTATGAATTTTCATGTTTTGCAATGAATGCATATATTCTGAATTCTAGAGGGCATATTTTAAGAGTAGACACTGAAAACTGAATGAAAGATGGCTCTCTCACTTATTATTTGCAAATTGTTCTTCAATATTTTGTTTTGGGTTAGCGGTATGCATATTTCTCATTTTATTCTAGATAGAAATCATGTTTACAAAATTGGTAATGCTATTTCTCTCAGTTTCTGTTCAAAATATACATCATTACATTTGAGAGCATTTTAAGAGGATTTGTGGAGCTTAAATCAATGGTTAATTATAGAAATGCCCAATAAAAATTTGGATTAATAAAAAAATTCAGAACATGTTGAAATTTCTTACCTAATGGCTACAAATCAAGTGGAGCTCTCGAACAAATGGAATCAGATTAAAATCAGCAAATGATTGTGTATGCTCATATGGAATTGGAGTACATCTTGTTGGGTCCATATGGATTGAGTTCAAGCCGCAATTGAATTTGTTGACTGTTTTAATTTTTAAGATGCGTCATTTTGAAAGAAACCAAAGATTTAGGACCCAACATCTTTGAATTATCTGACATAACATTACAATGTTTGCAAATCAAACAACCCCTAATATTTTGAAATTAAAGGAGTCAGAGATTGTAGGAACCATGATTTCATGAGTTGAGTGGGATTTGGCAAATTTTAGAGAGATAGCTAACTGTTTGTCACTTCTTCCTATTGTTTGCTGGATCTTTTTCCTCACATTATGCAAAAATTGTGGAAGATGACAAGATAAGTTTAAAGCCAAATGCATTCCCTGACGCTTAGATTATCTGATTGAATTAAATAATATTAATAATGAACATATATTTTATGTGTACATTTCAATTAACTAGTTACAACTTCTGATATTGATTACACCTTATTACATTGTAAATTGAGAAATATTTAAATATGAAAAATTAAATAACACACTCAACGGCAACCCGACGGGACCAGTCTAAGCTCACCGAAGGCGGCCACAGCCCGCCAAGCGAGGTCGAATCCATAGGACCGCCGCCATACGTCAGGCACACTTCCACCTCCATGTGCTCTAAAAAGTCATATATATATATATATATATATATATATATATATATATATATATATATATATATATATATATATATATATATATATATATATATATATATATATGCGCCGATTTGCAGCGTTTGGCGTTTGTGCAAACGAGACTTTGAATTGTGTTGAAGCGCGTCGCGATTCTTTGGGGGCGGAGGCTGCCTGGAGGATCAGGCACAGTCAAAGCCTGGGTGCAAGCAGGCGAATGCCATGTGCAGGCAAGCTGTGCCGATTTGCAACAATTTGCATTTGTGACACCGAGACTTTCAATTGTGTTGAAGCGCGTGGCGATTCTTTGCGGCCAGAGGCCGCCCGGAGGATCAGGCGCAGTCAAAGCCTGGGTGCAAGCATGCGAATACCGTGTGCAGGCGGGCTGCGCCGAGTTGCAGCGATTGGCATTTGTGGCACCAAGACTTTCAATTGTGTTGAAGCGCGTGACAATTCTTTGCGGGCAGAGGCCGCCCAGAGGATCAGGCGCAATCGAAGCCTGGGTGCAAGCAGGCGAATACCGTGTGCAGGCGGGCGAAGCCCGCCTGATGCGGCCGAAGGCCGCCCGAGAGCATCGAGCACGGGCGTAGCCCGTGCGAAGATGCTCGTATATATATATATATATATATATATATATATATATATATATATATATATATATATATATATATATATATATATATATATATATATATATATATATATATACTTGTCTAAAGTCTAAACATGAAGGAGGCAGACAATTTAAGTGTGGGTGCGCGGAAAATGAAAATAGAGGCTTAAGATTACCTTGAATCAAAAAGTGATCAACATGAAAGTTGTAGATCTCGTCGAGACGAACAAATTTAATGATAATCATTTTTTACTTTGATGCCGTTTTGACCCTCCAAACGGCACCCGAACGTTCGCGAAAAGTGCAGGAATGACCTTCTCGAGAAACATTGTTGTTTCTCGAGAAGCTTATGTTTCTCGAGAAACAACATTGCTGTTTCTCGAGAAAGAAAGCTGTTTCTCGAGAAAGGAAGCTGTTTCTCGAGAAACATTGCTGTTTCTCGAGAAACAATGCTGTTTCTCGAGAAACATTGCTGTTTCTCGAGAAACAATGCTGTTTCTCGAGAAACAATGCTGTTTCTCGAGAAACAATGCTGTTTCTTGAGAAATGACTATTTTCTCGAGAAATGACATTATTTCTCGAGAAATCAATATTATTTCTCGAGAAATCAATGTTATTTCTCGAGAAATCAATTTTGTCTCATACTTTTGGATAAAATGACGATATGGGGGCTAAACGTACCCCGATTCGAACGAAATTCATAACGTAAGCGAATGTCAGCACTACGAATCTAACGGCGAAGATAAAACTAAAATCTTACGAGCCGTTCTCGAGATATAAATTTTCAAAGCGTACGACGAACATAAATTCTACAAAACTTTGAAAATTCGCCGAGGCTCGAATATCGCTCGGATCGCGATGAAACTTGACGACCATGTCAAAAATTAATTAATTTAATTTCCTAACGTGAAGTTTTCCATTTTCGACAAGGATTCACGAATTTGGCTGCCCCGACCGAACAGACGCGAAAACGCACTAACGGCGATGCACATCAACTCCACGTTAACGTAACGCCCCCTTACGTCATTATGACGTCAACGAGAGGATTAAAAAATTGTCGGAAAATTAGGGTCGTTACAACTGTTCTACATTCTCAAAGTATCCGCTAGGGTTTCTCCGCTTCCAATTTCCTATTTTTTCCGCTCGTCTTCGCGAGATCTGTCCCGATTCCGTCGCGTCCCTGCAGATCTGGTTTCCAATCAAGATAGTTTCGCGTGATCTCGCTGGTGTTGACGATCATTCCACTTGGAGCTTCCCCTATTTTCGATTTCTCCAGCGCCCCTCCCATCGCAATTCATCGTTCGGGAAGAGGAAGCCAGTCATTGATCAGAATGAGAAATCACGTGCCTCGCTCCTCAAATCCGGCCACAAGCAATGGGAAGGACTAAGATCCCAATGTGATTTCTTTCGGACGCTGCTGTCGTCGATCATGGTATATCGCCTCTGGTGTTCGCTCTCGATGCAGATCTAGTTGAGGGAAGGAGCAAATCTTGTGTTCTCTGGTTGTATATCTAAACTCATCAAGCAAATAATTTGATGCATCTTCAGATCTGTTTGGTCTTTGGAAGAACAAATATTGTGGAGAAGTGTTTTCCATTTACTCGGCTCTTTTCTTGAAGGAAGTAGATCAGATCTAGTTTTTAGTGACTGTATTTCAGTCGTAGAGGAGGAGCAACTATACATTTTTTTTCTAGATTGGATCTGAAGACCCGCGTCTCATCTCCGCGTATCTCAGGTGACTTCTTTCTTGTTTACTATTCTAGCTTTAGAGAGATGTCGAAGCTTAGCTCGTACGACATCATCAAGCTTCAATCGTTCGATCTCTCTGATTTCCATGCTTGGAAGCTGCACGTCCAACTGGGAATGAAGGAACGTGAGATATTCTGCATAGTTCTGAGTGACTTCGTCACTACTGAAGAGGATATGAACGAATTTCGGTGGAGAAGAGACGAAGAATTCTGCAGGGACTACCTCTTAAATTCACTAAACCTTAGGCTCGCCCTGACCTACAGCAATTATAAGACTGCGAAGGAGATTTGAGATCGCTTGAATGCGCACTTCCAGAAGGAGGAGGGGTTGTCGAGGACTCTCCTTAGGGAGAGACTCTTTAATTCAAAATTTAATTTAAACTCGTCAATCACCTCTCAAATAATTGAACTGGAGAGTCTGCGTCTCAAGTTGGCGGACGATAAGTCCGACATTTCTGATAATCTCTTCATGTGTCTAATTCTTAGCAAGCTACCTCCTGAGTGGTTGTCCTTCAAGACTGAAATGTACAGGCCGAAGGAAAAGATCACACTGGATGAACTCAAAAGGTTCATTCATATCGAGGATCAAAACATTGTTGGTAAGAGCTTGGAGGAAGTTGGTCTGTCCTCACAGGCTGTCAACTTTGTTTCTTGACCCAGCAAAGCTCGTCAGAAGCCACCAACACCCAAAGGTGAAGCCTCTACACAGTTGGCGCCTAAAAAACCCTCTTTCAAAAAGAAGAGGGGAAAGTGTCAAAACTGCGGCAAGTGGGGACACTGGGCGGCTAATTGCAAGGCTCCTAAGAAGAAGGAGGAAGACCCACAAAATATGTCGAACATGCTGTCAGATGCCTCAAATCCCAAGTCCTTTGTGGCTATGATCAGGAGCAGTCACTGCAGTTTATCCTTTGAGTGGTGGCTAGACAGCGGTGTTACCTGTCATGTGAAGAATGACAGAGGTTTACTCGCTGAGGTCAAGACGGTCTAGGAGAAGGTGGAGAAGTGCAATGGAGGAGAGACCAAGGTGAGTCATGCTGAGACAACCGAGCTGGTCTTCTCATCAGGTAAAATTCTTTTTCTTAATAATATTAAAGTAGTGTCTTCTTTAACTAAAAATCCGATTTCAATGAGTCTGTTAGATAAGACTGGGATGTCCTTCACAACTTAAAATGGTAGAATGACCTTAACGATCAATTCACATTATTTTGGGTGTGCGTACTGTTGGGTTTCTCTATAGGGTTGGCACAACACTTGTGCACGCAGCGGAAAAGTAAAACATCAAGAAAAACCCAAAGAGATGTGGATCGGGCCATGAATAGTTGAATCAAGAAGTTAACAAAACTAGGCAAAAATTACCTCGGTGGCGTTGAGTCACAACTCAACGGAGGAGCTCCAAACTTTATCTTCTTGCTAGTGGCGAGTTCTACGTGGAATAGTATCCACGTTTCTGCAGAAGTCCACACGAGCGGGAGAACGCCGAGCTTTCCGTCACACGGAAGATCGGGAAGGAGAAGACCGCACCTCGGCTAATCCACAGACTGCTAGGTCCGCGCCAGGAAGAGCAGCACCAACGACAGTCACCGGAAAAGAGGTGGCAGCGGAGCGAACGCGGCGGCGGAACACTTTCCGGCGGCGGGATCGGGATCGGCGGAACGATCGAGCGGAACCTTTCCGTCGGGGTCGATTCGCACAGTAGCCAAAAGGATATTTACCCGATAAAACCTAAGTGTTCTATTTATACTAGAGGTATAAATAAACCCAGGAAAATCGCTATCCGCAGACCACCCAGAACTAGGGTTCAGAATCGGCGAGTATGAACCGGTGAGAATCGGCGACAATCGGCGAGAATCACTGAGCAGGTTCGGTGAGAATCATTCGACGAGTATCACATTGGATCGGCGAGAATCAGAGTACAATACTCGACGATTCTCGCCGATCGTCGAGCCACGCTCGACGACACATAATGATACTCGACGATCGTCGAGCCGCGGTCGACGACAATTGTCGAAGTAATCGATCGTCGAGAATCAACAATTGATTCTCGACGATTCTCGTCGATCGGCGAGAATCAGCAAGGTGATTCTCGTCGATCGGGGGGAATCAGAAGACGATTCTCGACTAATGTCATCGACCCTCGGACGACAAACCTAACCAGCCCTCCAAGGCAACATTTGCCCAACCCGATGATCCTATAAGGCAACACTTTGCCCACAACCCTATTCAGGTCGGTGATTGGTAACCTTTACCAACACAGTCAGTCATCCAACTTCTCCACATCTCTTATGTGCGACCCTGCAGGCTCATATTGCGTTGGCAGTGAGATTACATGTTTGACCACTTCCAGATCATCATGGTAACTCCAACAAACTCTCACTTGATCTCGAAAGTATCAAACCAAAAACCTCACAAACAATGAGCGGCATCTAGCAATGCATCATTGCTCCCCAAGCAATAAGAGTTAATAACTCATAAGCCTTTATGACCAATGTATCAGCGTTGTCTTTGTCCCTTTGTCCCTTACATCCGGAAAGAACTAGAGGCATGGACCGTGTCACCCTCGTAATAGCTCAATCCAAGTTTCTTGATCCAGGACGGACTTCCAGAGAATGGTGAGTCCAATATCATATATTGACTCAACCAAGCATGGTCATGCATTTCTCAGTCCAGTTCCATCAAGGGGCCCATGGATGCAACTCCTGTCATACAGGAGGACAAATCTCATATCTGCTCACACATAGACACCCAAATGATTCGTAACATGCCCAACAACCACCCTTATCATCAACCTTTCTCAAGGAAGACTTTAGATGGCATCAAAGCACGCTCTTCCTCACTTGATGAATGCTGTGACTTCAGGTCAAAGGACTACAACACCATTGTCAATTGAGACCTACTCGTGACACTATTGGATGACAATCCACAGAGTAGTCTCAGGTTGGGTCTGTCCAGTACAACTTGTTCACTAACAAGTACCCACGTGATGACTTGATATCACAATATCATGACCTGTGAGAACCAGTCATCAGTCAACACACGTGATAGCCTTCATGTATCATCATCACCCTTAGCTTCTATGATGATACTCGACCAGGGACCTTTAAGAATGAAGCTTCAAATAAATCATAGGCTCTCACATTCAAGTCACGTACTTGATGTCCTATGGAAGCGAACATTCTAAGGGTATCTATTATGTTAACATTTAACTATCATATATAGAAAAACTCACAATAAAAGAATTTGTCATTAATTATAAAAGAAAAACTAGGTACACAGTTCATCATATGAACAAACAGCCAACAAAATACATATTTACATGCAATCCACAAGATCCTCGCTAGAGTTGATCATTTAGGTATCGCATACCCATCGATCTAGTATGACCATCATGCTTTCTCTGCGCGAGAGGCTTTGTCAGCGGATCTGCAATATTTTCCTCAGTCGGCACTCTGCAAATGTTTACATCTCCTCGTTCGACAATCTCACGAATAAGATGAAACCGCTGGAGTATGTGCTTGGAGCGCTGATGAGATCTAGGTTCCTTAGATTGTGCAATTGCACCATTGTTATCACAGTAGAGAACTACGAGACCAACAATGCTAGGAACTACATCAAGCTCGCCGATGAATTTCCTAATCCATACATCCTCCTTCGCTGCATTAGCTGCTGCGATATACTCGGCCTCTGTTGTAGAATCAGCAACTGTCTCTTGCTTGGAACTCTTCCAGCTCACAGCTCCTCCATTCAGGCAAAACACAAAACCTGACTGAGACTTGGAGTCGTCTCTATCAGTTTGGAAGCTAGCGTCCGTGTAACCGCTTACAACGAGCTCTTCCTCTCCACCATACACCAAGAACACGTCCTTAGTCCTTCTCAAGTACTTCAGGACATTCTTGGCTGCAATCCAGTGACACTCACCGGGGTCTGACTGATACCTGCTAGTCATGCTCAAAGCAAAGGAGACATCGGGTCGAGTACATAACATCGCGTACATGATTGATCCAATTGCCGAAGCATATGGAATCAACTTCATGCGGTCCTTGTCTTCACAAGACTTTGGATATTGGTCCTTAGAGAGATTCACACCATGAGACATGAGCAAAAATCCTTTCTTGGACTCAAGCATGTTGAACCGCTTCAACACCTTTTCGATGTACGTACTCTGGGTCAAACCCAGCAACTTCTTCGATCTATCTCTATAGATCTTAATACCAAGTATATAAGTCGCTTCACCCAAATCCTTCATTGAAAAGCAGTTCCCTAGGTTGTTCTTAACAACTTTCAGGGTAGGAATGTCATTCCCAATCAACAGTATGTCATCTACATACAATATCAGGAAGACAACAATGCTCCCACTGATTCGCTTGTAAACACAAGGCTCATCTTCATTCTTGATGAAACCAAACTCTTTGATTTTCTCATCAAAACGAAGATTCCAACTTCGAGAGGCCTGTTTCAGTCCATAAATGGACTTATTCAGCTTGCATATTTTAGTGGCTTCATCTGGGGATACAAAACTCTCGGGTTGTGTCATATACACTTCCTCAAGGAGGTTTCCATTAAGGAAAGCCGTTTTGACATCCATCTGCCAGATCTCGTAGTCATAATACGCAGCAATAGCAAGCAATATCCTAATGGACTTTACCATTGCAACATGGGAAAAGGTCTCATCATAGTAAATACCATGAATTTGCTTGAAACCTTTAGCCACCAATCGCCCTTTGAATGTCTGTACATTCCCATCCATGTCGGTCTTCTTCTTGAAGACCCACTTGCACCCTATGGGTCGTACCCCTTCAGGTGGTTCCACCAAGTTCCAAACTTGGTTTGCATACATGGAGTCCATTTCGGATTTCATAGCCTCAAGCCATTTGTCGGAGTCCGGTCCATTCATAGCCTCTTGGTAGGTTACTGGCTCATCATCATGATCCATAAGCAACACATTACCTATTTGAGACACGAGAAATCCATATCTCTCAGGCTCAAACCTTGGTCTACCAGATCTACGTAGGACTTGTGTTCCCTGAGCAGGTTCTCTAGCTACAACATCTTGCAGTCCTGTCTCAGAATCCAATTCCGGTTCATTCACTACATGTGGTTCTTGAACTTCTTCAAGCTCTACCTTTTCAGTCTTTCTTGATAAGAACTCTTTCTCCAAGAAGACACCAGTCCTTGCGACAAACACTTTGCCCTCAGACGGTAGGTAAAAGTAATACCCTTTCGTTTCCTTAGGATATCCCACCAGATAACATTTATCCGATTTGGGTTCCAGCTTGTCAGGCATTTGACGTCTCACGTATACCTCACAGCCCCAAATTTTAATGAACGACATACTAGGACGCTTCTCAGTCCATATCTCATATGGTGTCTTCAGAACCGTTTTCGTTGGAGCGCGATTCAATGTCATTGCAGCAGTCTCTAAAGCAAAACCCCAAAAGGAAACAGGCAAGTCTGCATGACTCATCATCGAACGTACCATGTCTAACAAAGTACGATTTCTCCTCTCAGACACACCATTATGTTGTGGCGTTCTTGGTGGAGTGAGCTGTGATACAATACCACACTCTTTCAGATGATCACGGAACTCATGACTCAGGTATTCGCCACCTCGATCAGATCGGAGTGCTTTAACCCTTTTACCCAACTGGTTTTCCACTTCATTTTTGAACTCTTTGAACTTTTCAAAGGTCTCGGATTTGCACTTCATAAGATACACATATCCGTATCTACTGAAATCATCAGTAAACGTAACAAAGTAGAAATACCCACCTCTAGCTATAGAACTCATGGGTCCACATACATCACTATGTACAACACCCAAGAGATCCTCAGCCCTCTCAGTATAACCAGTGAAAGGAGCTTTAGTCATCTTGCCTAACAAACAAGATTTGCATCGCTCAAATGATTCATAATCAAATGAGTCCAAAAGTGCATCTCTATGGAGTTTGGATATGCGCTTCTCGTTGATATGACCCAAACGAAAATGCCAGAGAAAAGTAGGGTTCGAGTCATTTGTTCTTAGTCTTTTATTATTTTCTACATTACAGATCAGATGGTCCAAGTTCAAAACGTAAAGACCATTAAACAATTGGGCTACAGCATAACAAACATCATTCTTAAATATAGAACAACAATTGTTCTTAATTATAAAAGAAAATCCAATCATGTCCAAACATGAAATAGATATTATGTTTCTAGTTATCGCCGGAACAAAATAACAGTTATCTAGTTCTATTACAAGCCCACTGGGCAAAGAAAGACGGTAAACTCCTACGGCTACAGCAGCAACTCTTGCTCCATTGCCGACGCGGAGGTCCACCTCTCCTTTACTCAGCAATCTTCTCCTTCCCAGTTCCTGCACATTTGTACAAATGTGAGAACCACATCCGGTATCCAATACCCAAGATGAAGGAGCAGAAAGGTTTATCTCTATAACGTAAACATTAGAAGCGGAAGTCATACCTCCCCTCAATTTCTGCAGACCCTCAATATACGAAGGACAGTTCCTCCGCCAATGACCAGCCTTGCCACAGTGGTGGCATTTCCCTTCCTTCACCGTGCTCTTCTTCTTGATCAGTGCTGAAGACTTGGGCTCAAGATATGACTTAGGTCCTACCTTCGTCTTCTTAGAGCCCTTGGCTTTGCCCTTGCCCTTATGCACCATCAGTATGGGGCTGACAGGCTTGGCCTTCTTCATGTTGATCTCGGCAGTTCTTAACATGCCTAGGAGTTCGGGCAGTGTCTTGTTTATCTCATTCATATTGTAGTTCAAGACAAACTGCTCATAACTGTCCGGCAACGATTGCAGGATCAGATCCGTGGCCAACTCTTGACCAAGAGGAAAACCCAGCCTTTCAAGGTTCTCTATATACCCAATCATCTTGAGTACGTGAGTCCCTACTGAGTCTCGAACTCCCATCTTGCACTGAAACAACGCTTTAGTGATGTCGAACCTCTCTTGACGAGCCTGCCCTTGAAACATTTTCTTGAGGTGCTCGTCAATCTCCTTGCACCCCATGTTCTCATGTTGCTTCTGAAGCTCAGAGTTCATGGTGGCAAGCATAAGACACTCGACATCCAAAGCATCGTCAGTATACTTCTTATAAGTATCCTTCTCAGCACGGGAAGAGTTCCCGGTCGGCACCTCGGGGGCTTCTTCTTCCAAGATATAGAGCTTTCGCTCTTGCCTGAGAACAATTCTCAGGTTCCTATACCAGTCCATATAGTTTGTCCCGCTGAGCTTATCCTTCTCAAGGATGGCTCTCAGAGACAGCGTGGAGTGTGAAACACTTGCCATGAAATTCTACAAGAATTTATGCAGAATAAAATCAGTACCTAAATTTCAATTACAATTTATTCTAATTAGGACTTCAATTAATGTTAGAAAGTAGAGAAAGAAAGCGAAAAGAAGAGAACAAGCCGAATAAACTTTTGAATAATCGAAATTTTATTATCCAAAAATGATAACTATTACAAAGGTATGCCCTCCCTTATATAGAATGGAGGAGAGAAGAGAGAATACAAATAAGAGATGTGGGACTAAAATTTACAAGCTAAGCGGACTGTACAAAGTAAACCGCACAGGCCGCGCGGTTAGACAGAAGCACTAACCGCACGGCTTACAATAAGAGATGCAGAGAGGTCGCCTGTGAAGATTGCTTAGACCGCCCGGTTTACAAGTCGCCGAGTCAAACCGCCAGACTGCGCGGTCTCTAACCCGCCAAGACAGACCGCCCGGTCTCCAACTTCAACACTCCCCCTCAAGCTGGAGCATATATATCAATCATGCCCAGCTTGTCGCAAACATGCAGAAACGAGGCGGAGACTGGCTTGGTGAAGATGTCGGCTAGCTCTTTATCAGATGTGACAAACGGAGTGCAAATCTGTTCTTTTAAAATCTCTTCACGAATGAAATGTCAGTCAACCTCAATGTGCTTTGTTCTTTCATGGAATACCGGATTTTTGGAGATGTATATGGCGGCCTTGTTATCACAGAACATAGGTAGAGGATGGTTGTACACCTCTCCTAAATCTAGCATGAGAGCCCGCAACCATTTCAACTCACAAGTGGTTGACGCCATACTGCGATACTCAGCTTCTGCACTGGACCTGGAGACAACAGACTGCTTTTTACTCTTCCAGCTCACCAGATTTCCCCCAACAAAGGTGCAAAAACCAGAGGTAGACTTGCGATCCCTTTGTCATCAGCATAACTTGCATCTGAGTAGGCTTCAATCCTCAGATGACCATTCTTCTGAAACAGTAATCCTTTCCCAGGCGCTGCTTTGACATATTCCAAGATCCGCAAGGCGGACTGAAGATGACAATCCCTGGGCGCTTGCATGAATTGACTCACCTTGCCCACAACATAAGAAATGTCGGGTCTGGTCACTGTGAGATATATGAGCTTACCAACCAGACGCCTGTATCGCGAACTATCTGAAAGAAGAGGCGAATCATCTGTCCAGGTTTTGTCCTCCCCAATAGCCATGGGACATCGGCAGGTTTAGCTCCAGTCAATCCTGCCTCTTTTAAAAGATCAAGGGCATACTTACGCTGAGAGAGAACTAAGGAGTCGGGCTTCCGAGAGAGTTCGATCCCCAGAAAGTACTTTGGAGAGCCCATATCTTTAGTGATCAGATGTTGGCGAAGATGTAGCTTTGTCAGGGCTACCCCTTCCTGGTCATCGCCAGTGAGAAGAATATCATCGACGTATACAGCAAGAACAACCAGCCCAGAAGGAGTTTTGCGAATAAAGAGAGAGTGATCAGCAGAGCTTCGCACAAAACCAACAGCCGCCACAATACCGCTGAACTTGTCAAACCAAGCTCGAGGACTCTGCTTGAGGCCATAAATTGCCTTCTGCAGCCGGCATACTCGTGTCTCCCCCTGAGCAACATACCCAGGAGGTTGCTCCATGTAAACGGCCTCGTGAAGATCACCATAAAGGAAGGCATTCTTGACGTCCAGCTGAGAAATTGGCCAATCCCGATTGACGGCCACAGAGAGAAGAACCCGATTGTGCTGAGACGAGCCACAGGGGAGAAGGTGTCAAAGTAATCAACCCCATAGGTCTGAGTAAAGCCCTTAGCCACAAGGCGAGCCTTATACCGATCCACAGTGCCGTCTGGGCTAAATTTGACCACAAAGACCCAGCGACAGCCAACAACATCAGTGCCAAAGGGAGGAGGAACAAGAGTCCAGGTACCCCGCTCAGTGAGGGTCGCCATTTCCTCATCCATGGCCATCTTCCAGTGAGGAATAGCAAGGGCCTCCTGATAGGAGCGGGTGTGGCAGTGGCAGAGATAGCCAGTGCAAAGGCCCTGCGAGAAGGAGTAAGACGATCATAGGAAACAACAGCAGCAAGGGGGTGTAAGGTGCACGTCCGCACCCCTTTGCGAAGAGCTATAGGAAGATCCAGGTCAGCCGGGCCCGCGGCATCCGGAGCATCCGTGGTAGAGAAAGCTGGCCCGGGAGAAGAGAGCGACGGCAGCGGAGAGGAGGGAGAGGGTGGTGGAGAAGGGAGAGAGAGAAGGTGGAGGAAGAGGAGGGGGTGGAGACGGTGTAGTGGTGGAGAGTGTAGGAGGAGACGAGGGAACGAAGGGAATGGCAGGAGAATCAGAAGCTGGGAGAAGAGGAGAAGAGGCATCCGAGAAGTAGGAGGTATTCTCGAAGAAGGTGACGTCAGCAGAGACGAACTGCTTACGAAGGACGGGATCAAAGCAACAGTAGCCTTTCTGAGTGGTGGAATACCCCAGAAAGACACATTTGGTGGAGCGAGGGGAGAGCTTATCACGGGTGGCAGAAGGGGCATGCACAAAGGCAGTGCATCCAAAGATTTGGAGAGGGAGATGAAACAGCTCCTTGCCCGGATACAAAATGGAGAACGGGGTTTGGCCATGGAGAACCGTGGAGGGAATGCGATTGATGAGGTAGCAGGCAAGGAGAACAGCATAGCCCCAATAGGAGCGAGGAACATGCATCTGGGTCATCAAGGTGCGAGCGACATCGAGCAGGTGTCGGTTTTTTTGCGTTCGGCTACACCATTTTGTTGTGAAGAATAGACACAACTAGTTTGATGAAGAATCCCATTTTGCATGCAGAATGTAGAGAAGTCACGACTGAGATATTCTGCGGCATTATCAGACCGAAAAACTTTGATAGAAACATCAAACTGAGTTTTGATCATGAGATAGAAGGATGTCCATACAGAGAATAATTCGGAGCGATCTTTTAACAGATACACCCACGTACAGCGAGAGAAATCATCAATGAACGTGACAAAATAGGAACTACCCCGACCAATGGTAAGAGTAGGAGAAGGACCCCAGATGTCGGAGTGGATAAGATCAAACGGACGGGTAGAGCTACGAACGTGCTTTGGAGGGAAGGAGGAGCGGTGATGCTTGCCAAGCTGACAGGCCTCACAGTTGAGCGGAGGACTTTGAGGAGGAAGGTGGGGCAGAAGTTGACGAAGAAGACGGGGAGGAGCATGACCAAGGCGGAGATGTGCCATTGGAGAAGATCTGTGGAGGTGGAGGAGAAGGTGGAAAAAGCAGAAATGTTGTCTAGGAAGTATAAGCCGCCACTCTCAGTCCCAGTAGCAATCGTCTGTTGGGAGTCCGGATCCTGAAAAGAGCAAGAAGTAGAAGTAAATGTGACGGAACACTGTAATTGCTTGCAAAGAGATGTAACAGATAATAAGTTGCACGGAACTGGGGCACATATAGAGTATCCGCCAAGTGAAGAGACGGGGTGACATGAACTATCCCTGTGCCATGAACTGGTGATGAGAGCCGTCAGCGAGAGTAACTGGGGGCAAGCGAGCATGTTTTTTCTAGGAGAGAGAAACACGGGAGATGGCCGGTCATATGATTCGTAGCACCAGTGTCGATCAGCCATTTGCCCTGAGTAACAACGTGTGCACGACCAGAAGACGTGACAACCGAGGCGAAAGCCATGAAGGGAGGAAGAAGAAACTGCAGCGGTCTCGGTGACAGCACACCAGCGGCTCGAAGGGCCACGACCAAGGTGCAGAGCACAAGCCGCGCGACTAAACCAGGAGGTCGCGACGACTAACAAGAGAAGCGGCTAAGAGCGAAGAGGCGGAGAGGCCGCTCAAATAAGGAAGAATCCGCGTGAAACCGCGGCGGGAACAAAAGGGAAGAAGCCGCTTGAACACGAGCGGCTAGGATCGAGATCAAGGCACAGCGGGGAAGAAGTCGCGCGGAAACTGCAAAGGGCCGAGCGAACAGAAGAGAGGAGAAGAGCAGGTGACCGCGACCAAGATGCGGGTAAGAAAGGGACAACCCGCACGGTCAGGCAGATCACAGCAGTTGCGAGAATGCGGTCAAGGGCACAATGGGGAAGAGGTCGCGCGGACTGAAAGGCCGAGCGAACAGAAGAGAGGAGAAGAGCAGGTGACCGCGACCAAGATGCGGGTAAGAAAGGAACAACCCGCACGGTCAGGCAGATCACAGCAGCAAACCGCGCGTGCAGAGACAACACACGCGGACAGAGACAGACCGCAGCGACTAGGAAGTCGGAGCGGCAGGAAAGAGCAAGGAGCGCGGCGACACGGAAACAGGTCGCTGCGACAAAGAGCAGGAGGAGAAGAGAAACAAGAAGCAAGCCGCGCAAACAGGCAGCGGACAGAAACAAGCCGCGCGGATAGAAACAAACCGCGCGGACAGATGAGAAGGCAAGCCGCGAACAAGCCGCAGAACGCGGAAGACAAGCCGCGAACAACAGAGAGCGCACAGAATCAGGAGGAAAAGACCGTGTCCTCTGATACCATGTTAGAAAGTAGAGAAAGAAAGCGAAAAGAAGAGAACAAGCCGAATAAACTTTTGAATAATCGAAATTTTATTATCCAAAAATGATAACTATTACAAAGGTATGCCCTCCCTTATATAGAATGGAGGAGAGAAGAGAGAATACAAATAAGAGATGTGGGACTAAAATTTACAAGCTAAGCGGACTGTACAAAGTAAACCGCACATGCCGCGCGGTTAGACAGAAGCACTAACCGCACGGCTTACAATAAAAGATGCAGAGAGGTCGCCTGTGAAGATTGCTTAGACCGCCCGGTTTACAAGTCGCCGAGTCAAACCGCCAGACCGCGCGGTCTCTAACCCGCCAAGACAGACCTCCCGGTCCTCCAACTTCAACAATTAAAATACTCCCACTATTTTATTCGAAATGATAGCCCTCACTAACAATTCGGAGAGTTCAAGCGAGCTACTCTCTTAGTGGACAAGATCCGTATTTCACCAACACAATGAGTCCGCTTTGGCGTTCCTCTCACGATGTGGTTATTTAGGTAGGCAACGCTTGCCAATTGCATCCTCATGCAATTCTTGTATGGTTGGTGAATAACTCCTTATTCGCATCCATCTTATGGTGCATGCCAACCCTATGCCTCTAGGCACTCAACCTTTGAGGTCACCTAGTTAAGCTGGACCCGATGTCGACAGTGGGATATCACAATTATCCGCTCGCACCCTTACCAAGATAGATTAATGCACCTTGCTTTGGCAAGCCCACATTTCATCGATCGAGGCAGGAAGAGTGTCATCCATCGGAAGGCATCCGAACACTTAATATTAAAAGAAGGGATTTCAATTTTAGGTTAACAATTAACCATGATCAACATTTGATCAATGTGCACATCCAAGAAAAACAATTCTAAACCACATGCATCCCTTATGTGTGCACATCCTTACACCATCAACAATTTGATAGAAGGAAGGGCTAAATCTGAACATCCGGAAATTTCCAAATCCTCAGATTTACATGCATTGGACAAAAGCGAAGACAACTCACTCTTAAGCAGTAGACAAGCTCATCTCTCTATGTTGGATTCAAAATCCAAACATACTCGAGGGATGGTACTGCCAAGGAGACAACAATTTCTAACACTTAGAAATTCCACCGAAATTCCAATCGTTCTTGGTGAGGTGCCAAGACTAAATCTAGACATTTAGAAACACTTCTAAATCTCTAGGTTTACACGCATTGGAATAACACAACTTCCAAAACAACAGTCATGCCGAACCTGCCTCTGATACCACTGTTGGGTTTCTCTATAGGGTTGGCACAACACTTGTGCACGCAGCAGAAAAGTAAAACATCAAGAAAAATCCAAAGAGATGTGGATCGGGCCATGAACAGTTGAATCAAGAAGTTAACAAAACTAGGCAAAAATTACCTCGGTGGCGTTGAGTCACAACTCAACGGAGGAGCTCCAAACTTTATCTTCTTGCTAGTGGCGAGTTCTACGTGGAATAGTATCCACGTTTCTGCAGAAGTCCACACGAGCGGGAGAATGCGAGCTTTCCGTCACACGGAAGATCGGGAAGGAGAAGACCACACCTCGCTAATCCACGGACTGCTAGGTCCGCGCCAGGAAGAGCAGCACCAGCGACAGTCGCCGGAGAAGAGGTGGCAGCGGAGCGAACGCGGCGGCGGAACACTTTCCGGCGGCGGGATCGGGATCGGCGGAACGATCGAGCGGACCTTTCCATCGGGGTCGATTCGCACAGTAGCCAAAAGGATATCTACCCGATAAAACCTAAGTGTTCTATTAACTAGAGGTATAAATAAACCCAGGAAAATCGTTATCCACAGACCACCCAGAACTAGGGTTCAAAATCGGCGAGTATGAACCGGTGAGAATCGGCGACAATCAGCGAGAATCACTGAGCAGGTTCGGTGAGAATCATTCGACGAGTATCACATTGGATCGGCGAGAATCAGAGTACAATACTCGACGATTCTCGCCGATCGTCGAGCCACGCTCGACGACACATAATGATACTCGACGATCGTCGAGCCGCGGTCGGCGAT